>VDFB02104872.1:0-58703 GCA_007258455.2 Sequoia sempervirens | reverse complement strand
ACAAAAATCTTTGGACAATTGATCTTGATATGGCCTTTTGTCTTGTAGTGCATGCACCATAGGTCTCTTCTTTCCTTCTTGTTATCTTTCATTAACTCTCTCATCATTCAAAGCATGCCCCTTCTAAGATCTTGAATAATTCTTGCTTTACTATCACTTGAATAATAACTATCTTCAGTTTTTCTTGAGTGCAAGGATGTCTTATTTTCACTTTTAATATCCATTGCATGGTTATACACATCCTCATAGATGTAGGTGGAGCTACCTTCATTTTCCTTCGTAATGAGGGTATCAACCCTTCAATGAACCAACACCTATTTTAGACCATCAATCATTTCCTTCTTGAGTTTGCTTAATAGTTCTTTGAACCTCCAATTGTATGCTTGTACATTTTCATGTTTACCCTATCAAGTATTATAGATATTCGTGACAATCTCCTTGGCATCTTGCAAGAGTTAACTTCTTTCTCAAATGCCTTCTTAAGTTTGTCCCATGAAGCTTTCACAAGATCTAGGATGTTGTAGGTCAATTGATCACTACTTCTTGAAGTGTGGTTGGAAATCATCTCAATTATTGTTGTTGGTTTGTCTCAACTATTGTTTGTCAGTTTGTCAATCTTTGCGGTCCAACATTTGGCAAACCAAAAACGAGGATGAATATAGTTACATTAACTCAAATCAACTCTATTGGATGGTGGATGTAGCATGACAAGATGTACCAAAGTTGAGAATACTTGCCATTTGTCTCTTTTCATAGGTTGCTAGTTCCTATACTGTAGAGAGGAATTGGTCTCCATATAACTTCATTTAGTCGGTCAACAGGAATAGGTGTACCTCTTGACAAGTGGAGAAGTTGGTGGCCATACATAGTTTTGGCTTTAGGATCAATTGACTCCCAACCATTTGTTGGAATGTTGATTTTGAAGATGCCACATAGATTGATGAGGAGGCACAAGAGGGATCGGTTGGGATTCCATTAATGAGACAACCCCTCCTACTGTTAGTGACTTAGATTTTGATATAGTGTTAGTAGATGTTGATTAGGGGTAGCAGCAAATTTTCTATGTTTTTTTCATTTTGTAGTAATATTTATATAATATTTATATGCACATTGACAATGAAAGCAATAAAATTTTGTTAATTTGTTTGTTGAATCTCATGTGAAGCCTCGATTTTAGGTTTATGTTATGTATTAAGGTTTTATGACGCAAATGACGAATGCCTTATTGATGTTATCATATGAATGTTTGAATTTTACTATATTTTTAAATTTTCCTTATTTTTTAATAGTCTTCCCTTGTTGTCCTCTAAAAAATGGCCTCCCAAAAATTCCATTTTGGAAACATGCCTCTATCTTGTGTTGTCCCTATCTTTGAAATTTGGTGCAACATAGCATTCAACCTATCTCAATAGGGATGGGATAACCTAAATGCTCCCTTACACATGGCTGTGTAAGCATTTAACTTGAAGTGGTACATGCAAAAGTTTGATAGAGTCTTCTCTATGGCAAATGTTCACAGGAAGGTAGGATTAATGAAGGCAATTCAAAAGATGTATGGTGCTGAAGAGCTAACATGATTTGTACTGAGTGGATTAAAATTTACCATACTCAGGGGGTATATAGAAGACACAAAGGTGGATAAGGAGATTATGGCATATGAAAACCCAATACCATGGTGGACTATGCATGGGCCTCATTCATTGACAATCATATTAGCCGTTCATTTTTTGTCTTGGGTCGCTAGTTCTTTTGCTAGTGAGAGGAACTAGTCTACCAACAACTTCATCCACTCTATTAAGAGAAACATGCTTACCTCTCAAAGGGTGGAGAAGTTTGTAACTATACATAGCACGTTGCATTTGGTTGACCACAACATACTATGTACAAGGATAGTCCACCAAAATGGGATGTATAGTGTGATGAGCTAGGGCAAATTGATGACGATGCAACTCAAATAGAGGGCTGGTTGGTGTTTGTTTGGAGGAGCTTGAGCTAGATGGGTCCAACGGTTCCAGTGATGAGGAGTTTGGGGATGATAATTAGAGGCATTGACCAAATTGCATTTCAATTTTGAATGTAATCATTATATTGACATTTTTAGTAGAATAATATATTGATATTTGACATTTTCATTGTTCAATACGTTGTGTTTACTATTAGGTAGTTTATAATTTCAATTGTTATTTCTTGTACATTATAACAAAATTTTCAAGAATTAAATTATATTTGCACTGTTGTCCCCACCTTGTCCCCAAATTTAGGTACTTGGTCCCTTGCCCTTGAAACCCATTGCTAGGTGATTTTTCTCTATGTTTGTGAGGGGCAACTTCCTCTATGATAAGGGGTTTTAGGGTTTTGAATACTTATGACTAGAAAACACAATAAGGAAACTAAATAGGAAGAGGGGAAATGGAAATAAAGAGAAACCCATGATGGAATAAATATAGAGAAGCACTTGGATCAGTCAATAACAAATAGAAATGTGGAAAAAGATGTTGGGAATTAGTGTTCACATAGGTGTTAGAAATTAGAGTTTATGTAAGTATTTAAATTAGTGTTATGAGTAAGTGCCATAATATTAAGTTGTTGAGAAACAACTTAATATTATTATTAGTCACGTTGTTTGTTTGAGTTGTTAAAAACAACTCCATATTAATAGGGAGGCTGTTTGGGTTGTTTCCTATAAAATAGGATGTGAGAAATCCTATAAATATGTAATGTATTTGAATGAAAATAGTGAGATGAAGCACACATTATTTTGAATTGAATTATTTGCAGCTTCTGTCTCTGTCCATATTTCTTATAAAAGAAATGTTCAAAATTAAATAGAAAGATAGTTTAAATCCCACATACATCATAATATGCATTGAATTCTAACCTTTTTGCATTTCCCATGAATTTCAGGAGGAAAATATGAGGAAATGAATTTCATACTGGACTTAACAATAATACAAGAAATCACAATGAACAAAAGGAACACAAAGTACTTGTTCTTATTTCTTGAAAAATAAGGCAAAATATCAACTTTTTTCTTAATGTATAAAAGTTGTGCAGAATGCCAAAAGCCCTTTACAATGCTAAAAAATAACTAACTAATAGTTAGGGCTTTCTTTAGAATATGTTTGAAAATATAAAGTACATTTAAAATTAATGAATTTATATTTATTATTTTATCACTTATCGGCTCTTTTATAAAAAGTAACTTTATAAAAATACATTATAATATAATAATGTATTTAAAAAATATTTTCTCGTTGAACTTGAGCCACTTTATTCATGTCCGTTGATGGTAATTGAAAATTAATCTCTCATGGATGCTGCCAGAAGTTCCTGAAAGATTGACTGGCTTGCTATTGTTTAGCTTTTAGATGCTTCCTTTAATCGTTCGTCTGACAATGAAAAGATGAACAGATGTATGACACTCAATTAATTGCTTGGGCTTAGACTGTTCACCTTAACGAGCCATTTCTTTGAATTGCTTGATTGCAATATTTGAATTGCTTCCCCCTTTTGAGTTTATTAGAATTTCTTGAAGTGATTACAAGGGGATGTGGTCTCCATATTTTCTTTCTGTTTGTCTATTAATATATTTGGAATAAGTGGCATTTCTCTAGTTGAGGTGATGATCTTTAACCATCGATTCGCTAGATCACAACTTGAGTCCTGTTGTGACCTTTTCACACATCGCCCCATCGCTGATGGGGACCCCCAGTTGCCTGCTAGTTTTTAGGGTTTTGTCTCCTTGCGGCGGTTACGAGAGATCACTTTGCTTAGAGTTTCCAGTTAGTTCGTCGAGGGTTACCTGAACCAAGTCAGGAATTCATGTTTGAATCAGCGCGTAGACGTCATGGAAGCGCTCAGAAGGCCCAAGAGACAAAGATCGACTGTGAATTCGGCCAATTCTGAGACTTCCTATTTTTTAGGAAAAGTTGTTTCTTTTGATTTTTCATTTTTGGCATTTTGGACCAAATGGTCTCTTTATTTTAGGGTTGCTTTTTCTATTTTTGGAAAGTTTCTATTTTTAGAAGGGTCCCGAGTTCTGAAAACGCACTCAGAAGTTCGAAAAACTCACCAGAACTCTCAGAAAATCAAAAAGTAAAAATTTGAAAAATTTGAAAAATTTGCAAAAAAAGTTCAAAAACATGAAAATCAGACCAAAAAAACGTTCGAAAATCTGGAAAAACCAGTCAAAAAACCAGTCAAGATCGATCAGATCTGAAGGTGAAATCATGAAAATCAATTCAAAAATGGAGAAATTTGTAGAAAATCTGTGCAAGTCTGGAAAATTCGCCATTTCCATGGAAGAAGGATGAAGGAAGAAGTTTGTGAAAATCAAGGAGATCATGAAAGTTCGCCAGCAGCAAAGAAGGATGTCCATGCATGCTTCAAAGTCCGCCTTAAGCTTAAGATGCATGTCCATGACCCCTTCAAAGTCCGCCTTGCATCTTGAGGTTCGTCCTTGACCCCTTCAAAGTCCGCCATCTCCATCCTAGACCCCTTGGAAGTCCGCCTTAAGCTTGAAGGTATGTCTAAAAGGTTGATGAAGTCCGCCATGTGCAAGAGGGATGTCCAAAAGGTCTCTAAAGTCCGCCACACTTGTGCCAAACAGCTTTGAAGTCCGCCAGCAGTTAAGAGGGATATCCTAAAGGCTCATGAAGTCCGCCATCTTCAAGAATGCACATCCAAAAGGGTCCCAAAGTCCGCCATATGCCAAATGCACATCCTAATGACCAAGGAAGTCCGCCATATGCCAAGAAGGATATCCTTGCACCTCATAAAGTCCGCCCTTGCATGTGCTAAGAGGTCTCAAAGTCCGCCATATGCCAAGAAGGATATCCTTGCACCTCATAAAGTCCGCCCTTGCATGTGCTAAGAGGTCTCAAAGTCCGCCATCTTCAAAGGGAGACATCCCAAAGACCTTCAAAGTCCGCCCATGTGCATGAAACTCGTCCAAAATGTTGAGAAGTCCGCCCTTAAAAGGTGGGACTTGGCTGAAAGTCAAGTAAAGTCCGCCTAGACTTATGAAGTAAGAAAAAATTGAAATTTTACTAAGTGTTGATGCCTACCAAGGGAAAATTTCGAAATTGGTTAAGTATGAAGGCTTAAAAGGGTGGAAAATCCTTCCCAAAGGGATAAAACGATGAGAATAAGTGCAAAGACATCCATGATCTACGTCCAAGATGCATATCCAAAGAGGAGAGATGTCCACCATGCACTTGGAAGAAGTTAGCAAGTTGCTAAAGAAATCCATGATGACCGTCCAAGATGCCAATGAAGTCCGCCCAAGATGATAAGATGATGATTTTTGGCTAAGTGTCAAGGCCAAATCCAAAGAAAATTCTAAAATTCGCCTAAGTATAGAGGCTAATGGATGAGAAATGAAGACGTTGGCTAGACATCCAGACATTTTTGAGAGGACAAATGCCAAGCTTGAAGGGACAAATGCTAAAGAATATCAGGATGTGGCAAGGAATGAAACGGAATATGCCTAACACGATGAGGGAAAAGAAAGGCAAAATTTGCCTAAGTATGGAAAATGCGAAGAAATTGTCAACTTTGGCTAAAGAAAAATGCACGAGGTAAAAGGAAAGGAAGGATCGTCCTTGACCAAAAGGATGAAGAATATGTCAGACGTCAGGAAAATTCAACCGGCAAAGACATTCGGACAACGATATTGCCTAGAAAAATTCGACCGAGCAAGGAAATATTTGACTTTGGCAGAGGAGAATAAGCTTAAAATCTCGCCTTGGCAAAGAAAAATGAGGATCTGGAAACGAAACTTTCGACGGAATGGCTTGAATTTTGGTTTGGCTAGACGAAATCAAGGACAAAATCGGAAAATACACTCTCAGCCAAGAAAAACGGAAGAACAATCGAGATAGCCATGGGTCCAAGACGAACGGGTTGGAATTAATTAAAATATTTTAATATTTTAATAATTAATTCTCAACTATTTGGAATTTAAAAATACCTTGGACAGAATCGAATTTGCCAGACACGAATCGGAAGAAAACGAAGGACGCCAGGCAAAGATGAAATCCAGCGAGAAAAATTAAATTCATCACGAATTTAATTAAATATTTAAACGTTTATTTAAAAATTCGAAAAATCAAAGATAAGCATAAAAATAAGAAAATCGAATTTTTGAAGATCAAGGAGATTTGTCCGGATAAGTTCGAGACTGAGCCTTGTCAGAAAATAAAAGGAAAGTTGCCTGTTTGGAAAATGAAAACAAATCGAGGATCGAGAAGAAAGATGGCAGTTGCTAAATCGAATTCAATCTTTCAGCATTATAATGAGTTTCAGCAACTCATTTTTCCACACACAGCTGAAGAGAAATTTGATCTTTCTCGAAATCGTCAGGCAATCAATTCATCAATAGGCAAAGGCGAATTGTCCAGAAGGATAAGCAGTGTTATGCTGAGGAATTTTTCGCGGGAAAAGAAAAAGAAAATTTTCAAAGCTGAATTCTTCTTGAAGAGGGGCGCACTTTTCAAAAAAATCAGATTTTTAAATCTGATTTACATTTGACGATCCTTCACTGAGGTTTGAGGATTGGTTAATTAAATTTGCTATCTTTTTATGCCCTTTCCTCTTGACGAAGTTCTGGCAAGAATTTTCAACTCCATCAAAGTCACTTTCAGCTTGCTTTTTCGCAATATTTTAATTATTTGAACAGCTGAAAGTTATTATTTATTCTCGAATTCAAGGCACGAGGTTTAAACTATTTTAAAAGTCTTTTTATTAATGTTAATTTTATGACTGCAGGTTGACGGACACGGCAGGAGGATTATCAAGGAAGCTGAAAATGAAGTTCGCCAATAAGGGTGCCAAAAAGGAGACCAAGGTCATCTCAAAGTGGAAGAATGTTGTAGATACTGACCTCGGACATGTGGATTTTGACGAATTCAAGCAAAGAGTATACGGTCAGAACGGACTTCCCACAGCAATAGCCATAAGAATGGTCAGAAACGGGATCTTCCAAGCAGCTGGATTCCCACCGGCCATGGATTGTGCTGAGTTAATGGTGGAATGTGCTCGCCATTATGATGCTCAAAAGAGACAGATCATCGCCCCTGACGGACGAGTCTTGGCACATTTGAATGAAGTTGTAATCCAAGAAACCTTTGGCATCCCTGAGCATTCAAGAACGATCTATAAGACCAAAGAAGAAACCAAAATGCTATATGACAGCAAGGCAGATTTGTGCGCCACCACAGTCAACAAGGTATGGATGGACAAGCCAAAGCCATCAATCAAGAAGATGCCCAAGAGACCTCGTCGCACGGATTTCAAGGAAGATTTTGGAGATATCGTGCTGATGCTGAACAGGATCGCAGGCAATCCGCAAGGCGCCTTCTTTGAGAGCTGGATGTACTACTTCATCGACGAGGTCACCTCCGGAGTTAAGATGTTCAACTGGTCACGGATGATAAGTGACAACCTTCACGAGCAACTGATCAACCTTGAAGAGACTAAGTCTTTCACATGAGTTCATATGTGATATACCTATTGGCCAGATCATACAGATATCCAGGACTGGTCTGCAAAGGCAGAATTGGCAATGGAGAGAACGAGCTCAGGCCTTACGACTGCTATCCTCAGCTCCAATTGAAAGAAAAGACTCACTTCAGGAGGGTGCATGATGCATTCCTAATGCATATCACCAGAAAGCTCCAAGGAGGAATACATCAAAGGCTGAGCCATGAAGCAAAAAGCCTTATTAGCAAATACGGGTCTTGGTTCATCCAATTCCCGAAATTCACATATATCAGGATCCAGGGATTTACTGGAAATCCCTACAAATTGCCTATCTATCCGACTAATCGGATGATATTGCTCGAGGTTTTGAGACAACTAGAAGAGTACCAGAATATTCAGAGGCCGACCAAGAAAGCGTCTGTCACATTCCCTTTCTTCATAGGAAACATGCTAGAGTACTGCCCATCCGCCCAAGCAGCTGAGAGTGCACGGTTGGAGATCCAATGGTACCCTTTCACGGCATACAAGTCCAGGGTCAATTATGACCCACATCATAATATCCGGACAGTGGAAGGAAGGAGATATAAGCACAGGGCAGAACTGGAGGATTATTGGGCAAATGCTGCCGATGAATACGAGATCAGACGAAAGATGTGGTCCAGGATGTCCGTAGATTTCATGAGAACAATCGAGTTCTGTCGAGTGCCTGACCAGCTACAAGACGATGGAAACCATGTCCAGCCTCGCTTTGAGGAAAGTAGACCTCTCCCTCCAGTGAAGTGGTCAGAGCCAGAGCATGCAGACCTAGCCACCCTAATGAGGCCAGTGACGAAATATTCTCAGTGGTGGGTTGATGATCATGTTCAGGAATTGAGACAAAAAGGAATCACGCTCACATATGATCTGTTGAGCAAATCAGAATCATATTCCTCTAATGCCGGGGCATCCCATCAAGACTTGGTTGGGATTGGAGAGAAAAGAAAAGAAATGGTGCCAAGTGCAGAACCTGTTTCCAAGAAGCATAAAGGAGGACCTTCTCGGTCAGCGGCGTCCAGGAATGTTGACCATTTGGTGGCTAATATAGACGACTCCTTGGTTGAGATGCTCGAACCTCTTGCAGCTCAGGAAGTGAACAATGAACCTATCCAATTAGATGATGAAGAGCCTGCATCACCAGCAGGCACAGAGATTTTAGGTTCAGACAATGACATGGAAGTCCAGGATAATGACTTAGAAGAAGGGATGATTTCCGCCCTCAGAGGAGTCATGGATGTTCCAAACGAGGACGAGGTTCAGGTCGAGGACGGCATTGAACAATCAACCATTCCAGACTGGCTATTGGAGAGAATGAAGGTCCAGGCGCCTGCTGAGGCTCAACAGGAAGAAGAGGACGATACTGCCGATTTCTTGGCAAGATTAGAACAAGTTGCTGCCAAGAAGCCCGCCAAGAAGTTTTCCACCATCCAGAGGAACGAGACAGGTAACCGTTCCGTGCACATTGCAGTACCTACAGTGGACAAGCCACAGGACGAAATCACTCCGCAGGAGTATGCTATCACCACTGTTGACCTTGGTCCGACCTCAAAAGGTCAGGAAGTAGAAGAGTTAGATAATTCCGTCTCGACCATTAAAGCGAGACTGGAAAAGGAAGTGACCAAGAAGAAAGAGTATAAAAAGGAGGTCAAACGTCTCAAAGAATATATACAACATTTGACCCAGCCACTAGATCAAGGCAATGCAACTGTTCCTCCTCTCCTCAATTCATCACAGGAGATGACTCAGGAAGTTGAGCATGGAATGGTGACAGCCAGGGAAGCGCAAGACTGGATGGCAGGTGAAGGCATGGAAGCTGCCTTGTTCATGGAGAGGTTGGCGCTTGCTTATGGACGAACCTCTTCGTTTCTTTCTAGGTTGATGGATATGGCAGAGACATGGGATGGTATCCCGGATATGCAAGAAAGGCTTATTCCGAGCCTTAGGATTTTGAAGAGCACTCCGAGGGAGGAGTTAGTTGATAAAAGGGTGATCGCTGCAGGGGCAGCATATGATTTTCATCACTGGTTTTGGGCAGTGACAATAAGAGAAGAAGTATTGGAGAAGGCGAGGATCGATGGGCTTGGAATTGAAGAACAGGTCAGGAAAATCCAGGAGAAGATGTGCATGATAACTACAGAAGTGTTCGACCATGAAGTCATCCGGGAGAACGACATGCAGTTAGAGAGACTGAAGCAAAAAGTTCAAGAAACTTTCTTCCCGACCGCTGGACCATTTTCGAAGCAGGACTTTGCGAGAGTGGCAAGACTCTCATCCATTCGGAAAGATTTTGAGAAGCAGGAGACAGATTGGGAAGGTACCTTTGCCAGATGCGCCGAGAAGGTGGACGGACTAGAATTCCGGATCAGCATGTTACCTCCTGTCACGATGGACGAAGTCATTGCCGTAGTGTCCAGATTCGCCAAACACAATGCCACTCGAATGGATAAGGACGCCTCTCCTTGATTATAGCTGGAACTGCCACTTTTCTGATAGCTTTCTGATGGTTAACTCTTGTTGTTTTGGGAAACCCTAATTAGGGTTTGGTTGTAACAATCTGGGCCGTTAATCTTGTTTAAATCTCGGCCGTCTATTTCATTTTTGGAGCTCTATATAAACTAGTGCTCTCTCATTTTCATTTTGGTGGAGACTTGTTATGTATATTGTCGCATTGAGACTATTTTGAATGATAAAAGCTCTTGAGCATGATTTGCCTTGAATCACTTCTTATTGTTGAATAGTAAGCGAGGTTACATATTATCTTCCGCCATAGATTAGAATTAAAGTTAGATTAAATAGAATTTGCTTTGAAAAGTTGTTAATTGAATGAAAGATTGATCGTATCGACTCATTGGTGAAGTGTAGCTCATACTTTCTTCGGATGAATGATTTTCATCCGATGCGTAAAGTTAGCCTGAGCTCCTAAGTGTGGAAGCCTAACTTCAACCTTATCCGAGGTTTGAATATCATTCTCACAACCCCTTTGAAGATTGCACCCATTTTTGCGTATGTTGTCCAACAGGAGGCGAAACAAAATGTGGTTTATTTCGCTTCACCAAGTCCTTACTGTCTCTTGATTTCTTAGGCTTAGATTAGACTCTCTAAACCCTATTCTTTTTGCCATTTTTTTTGAGATCCATTGAAAGTCCTAATTGAGAACCTAAAGATAAAATTCTCAAGTCCCTAGTTTCTTCAGTGTGACTTTCTAATGTAAGTCCCCTTGTTTGCCAATTTCTCAAAGAAAAATCACAACGTAATTAATCGAATCCTATCCATACCGCCGACCCGACAAAAGAAACCTTGGAATCGCCATATGATCTTCTTGCAATCTTAGCATACGCGGTGGTTTTTCAAGAGAGGATAGAGTGTCTTTGGACATTTTATTCTGTGTGTTCGGTGGATGATAAAACGTACACCAACAAGTCCCTAAACACTTGCAGTCATTAGTCACAACAGATGGGCTATAAGACCTATCAAGGTATACTGTACTGCCATTCCTGTCTGTTGTGGATAACTGCGATCTAGAATCAGCTGTCATGTCTCACTTAGTATCACAATTGTCACACAATATTTATAAGCTTGCTTTTTTGTGTAGGTCGCAAAATGTATGCAGAAGAATGTTCCGTTCAGCATAATGTTTATGTCTTCACTGTATTTCCATTCTTCAGTTTTTGTGCAAGGGCCTAGGATATGATCTAAACCCAACAAAGTGTGCCTCTAAAGACACATTGCAAAATGTATGCAGAAGAATGTTCCGTTCAGCATAATGTTTATGTCTTCACTGTATTTCCATTCTTCAGTTTTTGTGCAAGGGCCTAGGATATGATCTAAACCCAACAAAGTGTGCCTCTAAAGACACATTCTTGTAGCTGGGTATTATTATTATATCATTTGATAAGAAGCCTGTTTAGGTAAATGGTGACCTTGAAATGAATGTTGCAGAACACTTAATCTTGCTAGAAAACTTGCATTAATCCCTGTTGAACAGTCCATATGTTTCATCCAGTGCAACTTTCTAATCTTATATAATAACTTCCTTGAAGGGCCTAATGAGTTCAATCCAATTCATTCTCAGCAGCAAAAGCTAGAAAGCATTTTATCTACCTCTTCTCATTACTAGAGAGGATTATACCAAAGTGCATTTAGGTTTAATGTTTTTTGCATAGTTACATAATTCCAATTTGGTGTTCTATGCTAAGCATTTATTAAAAAGTGTAGATGTTATCATCATTCATCATGAATATCTCCAACATAATTTGTCCTATGGTCCCTTGTCCAATTGAGGATGTTCATGCTATAGTGTTTGGACTTGAATTTGGCACAAACTCAACAAGCCATTTTTTGCTTTGAACTTGTATTTGGTGCCAAAACTTGGCTCAGATGTGGCAAATTGAAAAACGTTAACAAATAACTAATTTTAAGGGAAAAACTAATTATTTTGTATCTTATTTTAGTATAATTTCATATTGAAAAGACATTGAAAATAACTAATTTTAAGGCAAAAACTAATTATCTTGTATCTTATTTTAGTATAATTTCAAAGATACATTTAAATTAATCAAAAGTAGTTGCAACTATTCTATTTGTAGAAGATATAACATCATTCTCTTGGATGACTTCTTTGCCTCTAGTTGCATAGGCTCAAACCTCCTCCTCCCCCATCTCTACAAGCCTTGCCTCATGATTGACTTGATCAATCCATGCATGGTCATCCCTTGAAAAATAGTCATCCTTGGTGATCCACTCAAATGCAAGATCATACTCTTATAACACCATAGGGACTAGTTTTTCGTCTATGAATAAAATTCTCTTGTGGTGGAGGCATAAGTTGTAATGCATAAATATAGTGTCATTCAACCTTTCCATTGACAATTTGTTGTGCTTTTTGGAGTGCATGTGCTCAAACATACTTTGATTGTGCTCTTAACTTGAAGCACTAGATGGTTGGCCCAAAACTTGGATGACAATTCGTTTAAGGTTGGGTACCTTAGTGCAAAATGATCCCACTATGCATATGTAAGGACCACCTTTACAAGACTCAAATTCAGCTCAAACTTGGCTGATTTTGAACTCAACACTCAGGCTTGGAAAAATGAAAAACCATGAAACATAGATACTTTTCAAGGATTTAAAGATTTTACTATGCATCCTTAACTTAATTAACTCTAAAGACATAATAAACTTCTAAACTAGAAGCTACTTTGATCACATACATAAGAATACATAGATAAAATGAGTACAAAAGCAGATTTGAGTTGAAAGAAACACTACTTTTAAATATATGAATATTCTAAAGTGCTTTAGGGGTACAAAACTCACGGATTATGATATCTATGATATCAAAAACTAAAATCACAATATGAAGTCATGAATTATGGTAGAAAGGAGCTTGAATCACGTAGCCCAACATCGCTAGCTTTACATGGAGTCCTATGTCATATCCCCTTGCTCCAATTGATCTTAGCACCACAATATTGTTAATCAAAAGTGTTTTTCAACACTAAAATATATATGTAAATTATAACATAAAAAAAATAAAAATAAAATATATATATATATATTAAGTCAATTTCAAATTTGGATGCCAACCTTGGGCCCATTGGAGCTAAATTTGGTAGGTATATTTTCAAATTTGATTCTCCTTTTTGAGCACATGAATTCTACGATTTTTCTCACTATTTGGTTGAGAATTAGCAAGCATTTGAGGAGGACACCCCTTGATTGCAAGATCTAAGGTTAGGACAAAACTCCTACCACGTTTGGTCAAGTTACATAGTGTTCTAGTGTTGATTGAGACCCTTGAAAATATTTCCAAGCTGAGTGATCAAGACTACTTAGCAGATTTGAAGCAAATCAGTAATTGTGAGACTACATTGATTGATTGGAGTTGTGATAGGGGCTGCACCAAACCACATGGGTTGTTGATGACCATTAAGGGGCGAGTGTATCCCAAAAAAATGTTACTAGTCATGGCAAGTTCGTGACAAACTAGTGATCAAAGGATTGGCATTGGAGTCAAATTGCTCACAAAACTAGCGAATTAACTTAGATGCCTAGTTTGTTGAAGCTTAATTCAAGCATCTAGATTGCACTAAAGTCGCCAACACTTAGGCCCATCCACAGAGGGGATGTTCATAGTATACTAGATCGCCATCAACATATGTAGGCAATGGGGATTCCAACTTCATTCAACCTGCACCTCCTAGTTTTGCTATGGATTCCAGACCATGTGAGCCTATAAGTTGGTTCAATATACTTAAATTCATTGTAATCAAGACTATGTGCCACATTTACTGAGCTGCTTAATTGATTTACTGTGAAGGTTTACCTCATATGTTAATGTGATTGTTGACCAATTTGTATCTACAACAAAGATTTGAATTATACATCTACAATCTAAGTATCACCAAAGGGTTCCCTCTAGCATTTCTTGTGCAGTCTATTTGTCAGTTACCCTAGTAGAAAAATAAAGGTTTACTAATAAATCTCTATTAAGTAACAATTAGTATAACACATCCTACACTTGTATCTTAGAGAAGTTTATATTCTTTCCTGGCAGCTGCATGAGGCTGGTTTGTAATTTTAGCTTTTTTACTGTCTTCAAACTACCAACCAAATCATCTCAGATCAATTAGAAAGCCGTAAGAATAAAAATGATGCTTTCCTACCATCATGGTCCAAATTGTATCTTCATTTTTGTTTTCAAAAACTAGAAGTAAAGGATTAGCGGAATCTCTAGTGGGATTGAGGGGTTAGCTTTTGAACTGCTATCCAAGACCCTCCAAACCCTTCCAAAACAACTAACTCTTTCTACACTTTTTAGATTTGATCTAAATTTTATCTTTTTAAAGATTCATGATTTGACTTGTATCGGTTTCAAATGATAAGACTTGCTTTATCTAATGAGTTTCCGGCTTAGACTACTCATGCACTTCTGGCCCCGGAAGGCCCTTGGGTCTTAGTGTACACTTTGTTCCATAATCTTTGAGATTCTTCTATAAGGACTCTGCCAGTTTGGGGTGAGAGTTCCAGTAAGTCCTAACTATGATAAGGGGACAACATTAAAACAAGGTTTGGAATATTTTGCAACACTTAAAATCTGCAAAATTTAATAAAAATGAAGGAAAATCATTAAATTAAAAATTAGATCAGCCCAAATTTGTCATCAAGCCTTTCGTTTCCGGATGCTTCGCTTTCGCTGCGCGTTCGTGTTCCGTCCTCAGAAGGTCCTGCTCGTGAACCAGTCGCGCTCCTCCATGTCTCCTGCCTGTGCCTGGCCTGGAGGGAAGTTGCACGTTTTGAAATAGCCTAAGTGAAGCTGCTTCTTGACGCATGAATCCCTAACCAACTAAGTGATAAATAGAATTAGTCATTTCTTGCCAATAAGGGAGGAACTAAAACACCAAAAAATATATTAGAATTTAAAAAATAATTGAAAAACATAAACCCTTGAGAAAATTATGAAAATAATAATTAACAAATTAAAATAAAAATGAAATAAGAAATAAAATGTTACCTTTGCTTCATCGAAGGGAATATTGCAAAAATGCCAAAAATTGCCTGTTGGGTTCTTGAAGGGAATGTGGTTGCATTTGTTCCAATTCGTGTATTGATGATGATTGGGAACTAGAAGTAGTGTGTGGAACAACACAACTTCCCAAATTGGGAACTCTCTTCTGTAAAGAACTGGAACAATTTTTTTTTGTTTTTTCAATGATAGTTACAAAGCAACAAGCACTCGTTAAGGTTAGCTCTAAACCAAAACGATGTTGAAAGCAACTCTAACCAGAATGTACACCAGGATCCCCGATGTGGGCAAGGTGTGAGCATTGGTCAGAGGGTCTAATGCAGATGCAACTGAAAAGGAACTCTAACCAAGAATGCGTCTGTGCAGACGAGCATATGGTCAGAGGATCAATGCATGATGAACTAAAGTAACCCTAACCAAGAATGGCGCCGAGTGATGGCGAGCATATGGTCAGAGGGTCCCTACAACTACTAACTGAAAGTAATTAGGCGGCAAGCCAGCCTCTTCCACTTATTCAGTGGGAAGTACAAGAAATTCAAAGAGAAGAAATGAGAAGTGCTGACAGTACTACTGTTTAGCTTACAATGAATTAGAGAACCTACCAGAATCACAAGATTAGAAGCTTTCAATGATGCAATAATTATAATTATCTCTCCAACACTCTCAACCCCTTTGAATATTAACTCCTCACTCAACTACTGAAACTTTCCCAAATCTGATATGATTGATTTTGACAGAAAATGCGCAGACCAGCAACACAGCAACTTCCTAAACTGCTCACAAAACACTCAAAACTCACCCAAATCATGTGAAACTAAATGCATTCAACTCCTAGCATGATGGCGCCCCCTAAGTGACTGAGAAACCAACCCAAAAGTCTCCCAATTATTTTGCACGGAATTCAAGGCACTCTCAGAAATGTACGGCCCTCAAGGGGGGGCGATTTTGCTCCATAAAATCCATGTCACAAGATAAAAATCTGATATTTTGCATACTTGGTCGCCCTTAGCAAGAAATCTGATTGGTCCAATACCCAGAACTGCAATATTTTTTATTCAATAGATACAAGCAATTCTTACAATCAGCTGTGATAATCAGCAACTCCAAAAATAAGACAGAAAATGCATACTACTAAAACTTCAAAAGTTAAACTACTCAACTGAAATGCAAAAACAAACCTATTACAAACTATCTCTCAACTAGTTGCTATCTTTCAAGCAGGAAAATGAGCCATTGCTAGGAGGTGTGCTTTCCTCGAAGCGAGTGCCTGAAGACAATTCAGCAGCATAACGGTGTAGTATGCAAAAGATCCCAAATGAAGAGCTGAGGCCAGAATAAATAGATATGAGAAGAGCCTTCTAGAACCTTCAAGAAGGGCGCTCAAACCCTAATTTTGAATTCAACACATTTTCCCTCCAAAAGGTGGCGTCCTTTTTCCCTTAGTAAAATATTTCACCTTTTTTAAAAATCAACCTTTCCTCAAGTAGGCGTCCTTTTTTACTTAACCCATAATTTGGCCACAAAATATAATTTATCTTTTCAATGAAGAGCTTACCCATCGTTCCCTTTTTAAGAACAACATAAAGTTATAATGCTAGGTAAGGGGTTTTATACTATTAAAATATATTATAAATGTGGAAAATAATATCTCTCCATAAAAATGCACCCAAGGCCAAAAATACAATGCCACTGAAATCCATCAAGAAGAAGCACTAACCGAATCAACTCCAACCTCGGCTCCAATCAAGAAAAATAGAATTTACTAAAAATAGTAAATTCAAGGAAGTTGCTCGAACGCCTAAACTCCACTATATCACCGCAAAGCTCTCTGAAAACCCAGAAAGAATCCGCAATCCAATTTCCAAACTTCAAGCAACAACCTCCTCAAAATTAGGAAACCCTAATTTCACCATCTGAGTAGCCTACAGGTCTCTGGAATAGGCCAACGGTCAACTGAAACGATCACATTTGAGAAGGGGACATTACATCTTCCTAATGCTAGAAGAACCCAATCCACTTCCACTTTTAGACATTGAAGTAATGGAAGTTGCTTCCACATATTTGTTGGTTCTATTGATCTTTGTTCTTTATTTTTAAGGTCTCCAATTACAAAGCCACCTCTTTTAGGACCTTAGGTGAAACATTCGGGCATAAGGAAGCATCATGTTCAGCTTTGTGGGTAAGGTGATATTTGAGTAGTTAATGCCTCCTACTAGAAACTCCACACCACAATATTTGCAAAACGCTTAAACTCTTTTTGTGCTTGGCATTCCATGCTTCCAAGAAGGGTCTTTCCTTTGTCGTTTAGACATTAAGAATTGAAAAGCCTACACCATGGAGAGAAAACGAGTAAGGGATAATTAAAAAAATGCAAGCAACAAAGTTTAAAAAATGCAATAAAATTATAAAAATGAATAAGATAAAAAACAAGAATGCAAGGGAAAATTTAAAACAAAATAACCCTAGGGTTTTTTATACTTATTTAATTTTTTGGGTTTTAAACTTTACAATGTACAAAACTGAAATTCTGAAAGAAAAGTGCTATAAAATGTAAAAAGGAAAGAATGAGACAAAAGTTTAAGATTTTCAACTTATCTTGACTTAATGCTTGAAGTTGGAAGTCAAAAATGTGTATCCCAAATCCAAGGTCTTATATCAGCTCTTCCTTGGCACAAGTCCATTATTTTTATTGAACCCTACCAACTCTTTGCACAAGAATATTCAGCTCTGTTGAAGATTCAAATGATATCTAAGTAGAGTGGAAATAGTTTGAAAGCAAACAAACAAGCGAGAATGGTCAAAAGAGCAAATGAATGTGTTATAATGTCTTTAGGGGCCTTGCCTTTGAGGCTTACATTTGATGTGCTTTTCTTTTAGATTTATTGAAATGGGGATTTTTAAAAATGCTTTTAAGGTGTGGGAGTTGGCCTTGCTTATTTGCCAAGTCTCGCACTGGAACTTGCGAGTCTTTGTAGACTCGTAAGTCTAGGCATGAGACTTAGTAGATTCACAAGTTGGAGCCATAGACTCATCAGGGTCACCTTGGACTAGATGGGTGAGAATCCAACTAGTCTCAATACTATGGTTCATCCATCCAGTTAGACTTTGAGATTAACAACCATATTCAATGGGTCAATAATATATGTTGTGCGTACCCTTTTATGAAGGGGAGATTAAGGATCACTTAATTTTCAGATATTCTATCTACCCTAAGATCCATGGTAGATAACACAATTTTACAGAGATTTGGATGGTTCCTTATCCATTTTCTTTCACTCTCTTGACATAAGACCATTTTGCTGACTATTATAAGGCCATTGACATAAGACAATCAATATATCCTTGATCTCTATTATCATGATCTACAGGGTTATAATTTATATCTAAAATAAAAAGAACTAGACTCTTTCACAGCTAATATCCTTCCTAATTATCAAAGGAAGACTAGATGCATATTTCACATTTAAGTTTTTAGAATAGTAATGTGTGTTTTTTCATAAAATTCCTATCATAGCGGGTTAATACAAGCCTACTAATGTCTCTACAATTTATTTGAATTTTAAACAAAGAAGCTATAGATGTAGGAGGGTCCTTTGCTATAGCTTGGAGAGAACACGCTAATGATAAGAAATTAAGAATCTTGAAGAAAAGGAAATAGAAATGGAGCGAGGATTGTATTGTATAAATACATATTGTCACATAAGCTTGAGAAATTGTCATTTCTAGGTTGTCTCTCTTTGGCATCACATTTTTCCTAGGCATAGAAAGTTCATATCAGCCATTATACATCAAGCTATGTTATATATAATAGTTAAGCTTGTTTTTTTATCTGTACAAGATGACAAAACTTTAATATTTGATGTTGCTTCTTTGTGCAAGCATCAATTTTTCTTAAGCTTGCCCTTGCAAGTTTTTGAGTCAGCCCACAATACTGTGTCCCGCTTTTTGGCCGAAGTAGGACATTCAAATCAACATTTTTCACCAAATTTCTCATCACTTTGGTGAAACCCAGGTAGCAATTCAAAACCAATAATAATTTGAGATGATGTGAACTAGTGATTTGTGAGGATTTGTGTGTAGATTAAATTGTGAAATCATTTACTCAACTTTTAATAACTTATTTTGTATAGTAAACAACATTTTTAAAAAGTGACGTTTATGTTGTAACAACTTTTTCTATAGGAAGGATAAAATAATTTTAAAATATAGATTTTTAACAACAATATCTCATGCATGAATATTTTTTCGTAATTTTTTGTTTCATTCTTTTAATCAATTTTTGAAGTTAGAGTAATTATAATTTGACATAGTGTATGCAAGTAAATACATATAACTTGCTCTTGTATATACCTAAATTCATTTTTCCCTACACCATCAAGGATATATATCATCACACTTAGGGCGCAAAGACATTTTTTGTAGGAATATTTTTCATTTTCATTTCTCTTATACCCGTGGTGAAATATATACCTTTGATGCTTAAGAAACCTCCATCTACAATAAATAAAAAATAAATATAATAATAAATTAGTATTATGTAAATTAGTTCTACATACAAGTTTTCGAATAATATTATGCAAATTATCACAGTTTCCTCCATTTCATTCAATGTTAGATAGAGCGTTTATCTCCTAAATTATAGGAGAAACCTTCTAGTATAACCTCCTCTAACCCTTCTTTTATAGACAAGTTGTTCCAACAACTTGAATATCAAGCAATTCCCATAATATTTCTCTCACAAAGAATAATTATTCTCTTGAATATTTAAACTCAATCCATAAATACTTCACATCTGCATCCCATGTGAAATACTCACCCCACATTCCCCTTTTAGGTGTGAACATGGTGGTGAACTCACACCCTTCATCTGTAGTAAGCCCCCAACTCTTGTGGGTCATGATCTTGATTCAAAACGAAAGGCTCCTTCCATCAATCTTTCATGGTTTTCACACAAGTTTACGACAAACCTGGACATGAACAGGAACCCACTCATCTGTTCATCTCATGTGGTTTTCTGGATCCTCCCACAAACCCTTTCACGATCCATGAACTGCATTACATTCGTGCTTTTGTTCGCCACTATGCTTGTACATTAGGGAAAGTTATATGGAAATCAACATACATATCACAAATCTGAAAAATCCATACTAGAAAAGGTTTCAGATTACATTCCATAAGAACACAATGTTCTTAATTGTAGTCATTGTTATCGATTGCTGCCACTCGATCTCAGACAACATAGACAACTGCCACTGCCACTGGAAGCTGCCCTTGACTTTAGTCATTTTGGCACAAAATGGGAATGGAACATTGGTTATTATTCCCCCCCACAATGTGAAATTTCCACTTATTCACATAACTAGGAACACTAAAAAGTGAATCATATCAAGGTGCATGTTATTGTTTGGATCTTGCTGTCTAGATCTTGCTACACATGACCACCATTGCCAATGAACGTATTCATTGACCGATCATCTTCTAACGAAGTACGACAGTTAGAGGATCACCGTAGTCAGAGGACCTTTGCAATTATTTGCTCTCCAATAGATCATTTTTCCAACATTCACACACCACACCGAAAAGCTAAAAAACAAAAAAAACACATTGGATATTGTGCATTTGTCATCATATCATGCATGCAGCCCCGCCGTTGATGATTGACGAGAGGTCGCTAATTGACCTCCTTCCTTCGTTGCCTACTGCCTCGAATAGATTTGCTATTTCCTTAGCAAATTTGACTTTTGAGGCTCATTTCATCAATTGTGAAGAAAGAATGTACCTTGGGACGTAGATACATTGCTGTTGCTAATGCACTGCCTCTCTTCTCTTCTCAGGTTTCGGACCTATGCAGGTCGTGGGCTTTGAGTTTGAAGAAGTAGCGGGTAGGTGAATTAGCAATTTGAAGCCTTGAAGCGCCAGTGCAGTCAAATATTATATATTTCACGAATGCTGAAGAGAATACCACACTGAAAGTACAAAGTAGGAAGTCCGACAGCTTAGAAACATTAAGCATCGCCTCAACTGTAGTAATTAATTAGTATTTCATTTGAAACTCTCCTTTGAATGCGCTCACATGAACAAAATGTGCCTTATAATAACACCCAATCTGGATCAGAACTCAATCCAAGTATGGGTAAATCTGCTATGCACCTAAATGAGAGTGGCCGAATAGTCAAAACTTAAATTCACTCTCTTATTGCAAAAGATACAATACCATTGTAGCGTCTGGATATTCTCCAGTACAAACATGCCACTGCTGCCACACAATGCGTTGACTCAGCTCCAGATTGTATGACTTAAACTTGTGAAGTCTTTTCAAGCCTGTGATAGGCAAGTGTGGTAACTGTTTGACCGAGCTCTAATGAGCCAACTTTGCCCACTAGTGCACCGCATGAAAGCTAGGATGATGTTGAGTAAATGAGAGCAAATCTGCAAGCAACTGCATATACACTAGACCATACACAAGAAGTCCGCAGCCAAAGGAGGGCGGATAGAGGAAAGAGTCCGCTGCTACACAAAATGCGTGGCTTCCACCAAAATGAACAAACCATTGTGATCAGTTTGTGAGATCCCGCCGACATAAATGGTGAGCCATCAATCAATGGAAACTCTCGATCACAACCATAGTATGTGCGTATCGATGTTTGAAACTTGTAGCCTGTAAACAAAACTGCCACCGATGTTCTTGCGAGTTGGTAAGAGAGCTTGGCGATCTGACAAGAACAACAATAATCCTATTTTGAAGCCGGTTAGAGGTCTTCGTGACTTGGTGCTTGTCAATCCACGTGGATTGAAGTTTGTGAACAAGGTGCATTGAGAAAAATCTCCTTAGCACAGGATTTTCTTTTCTCGACTCACGCCTCCAATTATGTTTGTATCTCTGATTTGTCAAGATCGATGCTGGGATCGGGCCTAACAGCCATGAAGGAGGAAACTAAACTCTGATGCATGTGACAAGCAGGTGTCCTTGATCTGCGATCTTGAATCCCAGAGAATGATCTTTAGAAAACTCATTATCAACCGTTCTTAGCCTATTGAACCTCAAACAATGGCATGCAAGGCATTCACATTATCTACAGACTTGGCGCTTATTCCACAACAATCGCAACTAAAAATAAAAATCTCTCTCACAATATTCTCACAGATCATGCACATTCAACAACATAACTCACAGCCCAAGATTTTCTCGTCGCTCTGATACCATATTAAATATATGGGCACATACATACAGAAGCTGAATAATATTATGCAAATTAATGTCGTGCTTCTCTCTCTGATTTCATTCAACAAGCTATTACATATATAGGAGAACTAGTATAACCTCCTCTAACCATTTCTTTCTATAGACAAGTTGTTCTAACAACTTGAATATTACAATCCCGTACAATATTTCTTCACACATAATATTCTAATATTTAAACTCACACCATAAATACTTCACATTATGTCCCATGTGAACACTAATTCCCAACATTTAACAACAATATCTCGTGCATGAATATTTTTTCATAATTTTTTGTTCCATTCTTTTAATCAATTTTTGAAGTCGGAGTAATTATAATTTGGACATAGGTGTATGTGGCAACACATAACTTGTTTTATATATAAATCGAAATTCATTTTTTTTCCCTTGCTAAAACAAGGACATCAATACTTAGGGCACAAATATTTTTTTAGAATATTTTTCTCTATTTTTCTATTTTTCTACCTGTGTGAAATATATACCTTGATGTTTGGTGAGAAACTTCCATTCACAAGAAATAAAAAATAAATATAATAATAAAATTAAAAATATTCAAAATTATACTTTTTGGAAAGCTTATAATAAGGGCTACATACTTACAAAACATAATTTTCAAATGAATTTATTTGATCCTTCAAAAGGTAAAGAAAATGTGGTTTTTTATTAGCATTTTGAAAGGTGTGAAGGAGACTCCATTGTGGGTATGATTTAAGATTAGAGGGGTTCTATCCAAGGGGGTCTTATCTAACCCTCTTCAATTAAAACCATTTAGATGGAACCCCTCAAGGCTTAGATCATTAAATTTTCAAAAAAATATGTGATTTTAGGTAAAAATCAGGATGTCCCAAAAGTCGTACTCATTATTGCGGGATCACCCTTCTCTCTACCAAAGCAATGATTTATAGGTATACCCTTATAATTCATTTTAAAATGGTAAAATAGTAACCTTCTCACAAATATATTGTTGAGGACTTTACTAAAGCATTGAGTTCATCTTCTAAAAGTTGCTGATTATTAGTTAATGTTCTTTGTGAAGTTGGATTATACATTAATCTATAAAGATAAAGTTTGGTTCATAAATAGATGAAAGATTTACAAGCATATATGAGAGGAGGTAGAATTTAGAAAATAGCAGAATGAAGTTGCTAAGTTATGTCAAGTATTACTATATTAGGTATAAAGGAATTCATGATGATGCCATCCATCCATCCATCCCTAGCCTCATTCTCTTTTAGGTAGAATCATTTTAGGGTCATCATGCAAAATGTAAGGCCACAAACTATCTGTTCCAGGTTAAGATGCTTTGAATTATAATGAGCATGTGTTTAGTGGCTTTGAAGAAGCACCTCATTCGAGATACTTGATCTAATTCTTGGACTATCGTTTGAACATTGGGGCTAGGGTAAACAATGATTATCAACATTACAAATCAAATCATTTTTGTAGGCTGTCATAACACTTGGAAAGAATGTAGAAAGATGTGAATTATCAATAATTTAGATGAGCCAATGCATGGACATGATAGAAGCAAACATGAGGGAATTGAGGGAATGTATTTGTTGTTGATGTTTAGCAGCTTCGGGCTCAATTCTTACAGCCTCGAATGAAGATATAATTTATTTATATGTGTTAATGGCAACTTTACTTTGACCGACTTTCATTGTAATTTAATTATTATTATTTGTATTTTATTCCTTGATGGCCGACCTAGTCATTTGTAAAGGTGCGACCTATCTAGCAATGTATATATAGAAGGTCACTTTCCTTCATTCAAGTATCAAGAAAAGTTCAATCTCCTTCTCCATTAAGTGCGAGTTCTTCAAGAAGAGTAATGCGAATTCATATAGGAGCAGATTGTGAGTCTATTCAAGTGCAGATTGAAGGGCAGACTATTAGTGTGTGCTATAGCCATTGCTGGTGCTGTTTATTGGCCGTGTGTGTGGCCTCATTGTAAAGATACTTGTTGCCATTGCTCATATATATGAGAGTTATATTTGTTGCTGGGTTTTTCTCCCTCAAGAGGAGGGTTTTTCCCAGGGTATCTGCTATGTTATTGTGTCTGATTTTGAATTAATTTTTTGTGCATTAAAGCTGATCATAAAACTAACATGGTATCAGAGCGGGTTAGAAGAAGATCTTGATCAGATTTAGTCTTACAGCGATACTCTTTATTCTCCTTCTCATCCTTGATCAACAGCATGACAAAGAAAGGTTGAAAGGTTATTGGTGAGGAATCCTTAAAGCTTATGAGAAATCCTAAAAGCTCATTTGCTCACGGTGTTCAGAAAAATGAGCGAAAGACGGTTGGAGCAATACACTTGAAGGTATTCTCTGTCCGAGAGAGTAGATCGGATGACAAAAGTTTCTCCCTTTTCACTAACACTAAGACACTCCATTTGAAAAACTGATTCTAGAGAGGATCGTTCAACATGGATTGACTCTTTAGTGGCTGCCAAAGATCTTTTTCCTTCTAGGTCAATCAGCAACAATTTTCTTATGCTTGTGGAGGAGATTGTTGTTTCAACTGAGAAGCTCAGATGCCGCTTACAAGCAGAAGGATTAAATGATGAAATAATACGGGACTGCGAAGACATCATGCTATCAGAATTTTCTGAGTTACAAACTCAACTCAAGTTCCTTGAGCAAAGGCGAAGGGTCTGGCCTGCGGATATTGCATCTGTTAGTCCTTATTACTGCTGTGTATATAAATTTGTCCCAGATATGCATATCACTGTCACTGTGTATCTCCAGATTTCGATTCTTCTAATTATTGCCAAGTGGTTGGACTATGATTAAGTTTGGCAATATTCTTATGTGTTGAGTTCCTAATCTAGTGATTTTAGGTGGCAGTAGATCTATTAGGTTATTTAATACTTCCTAGATAAAGAAGACCTGAATCTATTGGCAGTGCAACATTACTTCTTTCGGAAAACAACAAGCTACTATTACTTCCGCATAGCTATCTTTGGAGGCTTCGATCTTAGCCTGCAATCCTCTGTGAAGTTGTGCAACAAGATTGTTCTCTCAGGAAGAATGTTATTTGTGGTTATATGAAACAAGCGATAATATTATCAAAGATGATGATTGAATTTCTTGTTGCTAGAGTCTTGGAGAATTGAAACGAGCTGGTTGGGATTTAATTGTTCGTCACTTATGTTGTGGAAAAGCTCTAAGAGAAAAGCTTCAAACATTTTTTGAGGGGCCTGTGTTCAAGTCGTGAAGGTTGTGGATTGATCTGAGCGCAAGAGCAACATACTGTGTTCAGTAATTGCATCCATCAGAATATTAAAGAGATAAGTATTCTTTGTTTTGTTTGAAACCACCTTTCTAGGCTGAATTTTAGTTACTTCATTTAGTTGGATCTTGTAATTAGTAAAGAGAGATAGTGGTTTCTCTTGGATTGTGTTCCTAGCATAAGATCCTTTTAAGATTTCATTTATTGCAAGTTATTTCATGCTGGTTGTGAAGATTTATGAAATAAAAGGAGAATTGAAATTTCGATGGTGTTTAGTTGGTCACATCGATATCATTCTCTAATGCATGAACTGGGATAGAGCCTTGAACTCTTGGAGAGAGTTGGTTCTACATGCTAACTGCATAATGCATTCAAGAAATCTATAGTTGTTCAGATTGTCTTTTGTTGTGCTGAGCTTAGCACTCTTGAGAGGAGCAAAAGATGGAAGAAAGAGTTATATCAAAATTCAATAAAGATAAGTTTCCTTATCCCTTCATTATGAATTTTTGATATATTTCTCTTTTATGTTGATTTATTTATTCATGTTTTAATATTGTTCTTAAATTCTTATGTATTCATGCTATAACTTGAAATAGTAAACCTTGTATGATTCCAGCCTTGATATTTCTTTGGATAATTATAAACTATTAGTAATCTCTCTCTAAAATGCTTGCAGTTCACTGTTCTAGGAGCAAGAAGGTGATCCACGCATGTATAAGATGTTTCGATTGGGTCCCTTGATGTATCTAGCGCTAACACCTAGACCGTGAGCATCCTATGCTGTGAGTGCACTTAGTTAACCCATGCGTGAACCGGAGATGATACATCTTGTTGCAGGCAAAACATGACCCCAGATACTTCTGCGTGCTACTGGATATGGGGCTGAGATATTCTTCATGTGGACTTGGAGCCCGCATGGTTTTGATCGACTTTGATTGGCCAGTGAGTGTCACCGATTGAAAAGTACCGGATGCTGTCACTTTAGATCCTTATGACTTTGGTGCACAGCTACCATCCGTAGAATACTGAGTACAGTAGAGGCAAAATACATTGCAGCCTGTATGGTAGCTCGGGAAGCAGTGTGGCTTCGTAAGCTCCTTGCAGGATTGTTTGGACAATGAATGGAGCCTACTATCATCCATTGTGATAACCAAAGCTGTGTGAAGCTTTCTGTCAATCTTGTGTTTCATGACAAAACCAAGCATGTTGAGATGAAATACCACTATAAGTATCGTAGATATGGTATTGAGGGAAAGCTATACAGCTTGAGGTATATCAAGATCGATGAACGGCAATATTACATTCTCTACCCAAGCCTCCCTTCCGTGATAAAGTTTGTGTACTCCGTAGATAAGCTTGTATGCAAGGAGAATACAGCCTTAACTCCTGAAAGAGTCTCAGACGTTGATCCTCATTCAATGAGTTCTCTTTGAGATGTTCGAGGTGAAATCCCTTGATTCCACCCTCCGAGAGCTATGGTGGATGTCATGTGTGTGTGACTCCATGACAACATCACTTGAGAGGAGTCCGTGATGATTTTCTTTGTACTTGTGTTTCAAACTGAGAGCTCCCCGTGGAAAGTCATGTTGAGGTGACAACATCACGCAAGTGATGAACACTTGTACATACCATTCATGGTTGTAGCCATTATGGTTGATATCATGTTGAGGTGATATCTGATATCACGATGAGGTGATATTCTTCCTTTCCACATTTGGTTGTAGCCATTGTGGTAGACATCACGATGAGGTGTTATGTTTTTTGCAGCTAGAAGTATTTCTCCCTAGCTTAGAGGGAGTGTTGATGTTTAGCAGCTTCGGGCTCAATTCTTACAGCCTCCAATGAAGATATAATTTATTTATATGTGTTAATGGCAACTTTACTTTGGCCGACCTTCATTGTAATTTAATTATTATTATTTGTATTTTATTCCTTGATCGCCGACCTAGTCATTTGTAAAGGTGCGACCTATATAGCAATGCATATATAGGTGGTCACTTTCCTTCATTCAAGTATCAAGAAAAATTCGATCTCCTTCTCCATTAAGTGCGAGTTCTTCAAGAAGAGTAATGCGAATTCATATAGGAACAGATTGTGAGTCTATTCAAGTGCAGATTGAAGGGCAGACTTTTAGTGTGTGCTACAGCCATTGCTGGTGCTGTTTATTGGCCTTGTGTGTGGCCTCATTGTAAAGATACTTGTTGCCATTGCTCATATATATAAGAGTTATATTTGTTGCTGGGTTTTTCTCCCTCAAGAGGAGGGTTTTTCCCAGGGTATGTGCTGTGTTATTCTGTCTGATTTTGAATTAATTTTCTGTGCATTAAATCTGATCATAAAACTAACATTTGTCACATCAAGGGCAACTTTGCCAACTTCTAGGTCTAGTGCTCGCCATGTAGAAAATGGAGGAACAAAAGAAATGGGAAGACTTTCTTGAGGCAGAAAGCAAGAAAGTTACCATAGATATTTAAGGTTTATTGAATAGTTAGTTAGTTGATCAATGCTAACTTTGTGGAAGAATTGGTTCAGAGAGGTCTTACTTCTATTGTTCAAACTTCACACAGCCAATTGAATGAACAAACTCATTATTGTTCAAGCTCAACTGTCACTTGCCAATACCAGTGGACGAATGGAGGAGTGATTCAAAATTCTTTTGACTATCACTTTTGTTTTTTTTTTATAACAAGGCTCCTAGCTATTGTATCTTACTTTTATGTATTGCTTTGATTAATACCATGCTCCTTAGGACACGTCCCTTGCAAAATTTGAACTCGTCCCCTATTGGAGACTTTTTAGAGACATGGGGATAGGTAGGAAACATCCCCACCCCATACTTGATTTAAAAAATTACAAAATGTTCTAGGGATGGGATTTTTTGGTGAAGAAATGGATGGTTAGGGGGTGTCTAGACTTTTATACATGATTTAAAAAGAACACAAGATTGGAAAGAAAAAGGAATGGTGGGGCCGCAAGGACCCACCCACACCTTTAAACCAAACCCTAAACCTAAAACAACCCCAAAAACAAAAAAACAAATCATTTTGACATTTTGCAAATTGTAAAGAGAAAGAGAAAGAGCAGCAATGAGAAGAGAACAATAGTGGGAAGAAGGAAGCCAAGAGAGCATCACATCGATGCCATTTGACGTAAGTTTACTATCCATATTCATTTCCTCAAATTCCTTTCCTTTTTTTTTTGGTTTTTTCGAAAGTTCTAGATACTTAGGGGGAGTTTTTTGTTCTATGTTTGCATTTGCAACTATGTTTTGAATTTTCAACAAAAAAAGTAATGAGCAATAGTGAGGGTAGTGAGAGTGAAGAGGTTCAAATTCAATAAAGAAGTCATAGAAGTACTACTGGGTTTTTTTTGGGAGTTGGAGTGTTGTAGGGATTGTGAGTTCAAGTAATCCATTTGAATACCCTTCTCAACTCGTCAAAAACTATGCAAAAGGGCCATTTAATCCAAAAAAATCTCTTTTACAATTTGCAACATGCATAAACAAAGACAAGAAAAATATTCAAGGGGCTTATTAAAGTATGGCTATTTTATTTGTACAACAAATACTCTAAGGGCAGCTACACTAGTTTATCCTCATCTTTTGTGCATAATTGGAATAGGGGTAAAATATTGTGAGAAAATAAGCCTAGTTGAGAAGGTCGAGGTGATTAGGTTGTACATGGAAGGGGATGCAAGAGACAAGGGAATTCCAATGTAGAGTATGCAGCTTAGTGTGTCATTGCCCACCAGAACTATAGATGTTAGGAGTCAAAGGGAAGAGGGTTCTTCTACCATGGGAAATAAAATAATTACTATTGTTGTAAGGTTGTTTGATGCACAATCACGAGATGTGGTTGATACTTCCATTGCCATTTTTTCTATGCCCAGTTCATATTGTTTCATGTGGCACATTTGCATTTTTTCATTTGCCCCTCTTGAAGAACATAAGCTACACACCACTCTCCTTGATAGAGAATATTTTAAGGTGAGTGTGTTGATGGAAGAAATGAAGCAAATTTGGATAAGGGATGGTTGCATGGATGGGTGGACCGAAATTATTCATTGGCTATAAATATCATTGTCATGTGTTCAATTGGGTCTTATTTTATTAGAACCAATGATTGTTTGGGGAAGAGGAAAGACAAACTTCCAATTTTAGATTTTAAAGGATGCCATAGAAAAGGTTGGTGCCTTTAATGTTGTACAAATAGTAACTGATTCAATTCGTGTAAGTTAGTTGGCTTGATGGTGGAGGGTGCTTACAAACACATTTTTTGGAACCTATCTTGTCTTGATGCATTGAAAGGCACTAGGAAGACACATTGGGTGAAGGTACTAATAATAGAAGCTAGACATACCTAAGTTCATTTGCAATCATCACACTTCACTTTCTTGTTTGGGACTTTTTTTGAGGAAGGAATTCCTCAAGCATGTGGATACTAGATATGCTAGCTGTTTCATTTTGTTTGAGATAATGCTCGAGGTGCAAGAGTCAATAGTTAAATCAAACTGGGGTAGATGGCTAGACATGAGCACAATTGAAGGAAAAAGTGTGAACCAAAAAATCCTTGATGATGAGTGGTGGTCCACAATGAGGTTTAGAAATCATTAATTTTATTATTAATTTTTTAGAAGTTAAATTTATTAATGTTTCTAACTTGTAAATTATTTTTCGTTCTTTGAAATGGCATTCACTTTTTGTCATTTAAGTCTTAATCTTTTTTGGAATTATAATTTTTCTAAGTTGTTTGTACTTGTAGATATTTTTGCTCCTTCATCTCACCTTTTGTGTAATTTATAAGATATGTTGATATAGACTCCTAGTCTTAGAGAGATTTATGAGACATTTGATAGCATACATGGGCAAATAAAACAAGCCATTTGTAGTAGGGATCTCACTTTGGGATTTTATGAGGATCATATTAGGCCAATTGTGATGTGGTGGTGGAACACTATGAACAACCCACTTCATATGCTAGCCTCTGTTCTTAATAGTGAATTGTACATAGCTTTGCTTTTGAGAGTGCTTCCATTTCATGATGAAGTGAAAGAAGGGTTCATGAAGAACCTTTGAAAAATGTGTAATGACAAGTCTTATATTTCTCACACAATGGTTAGCCTTTGTCAATCTTAGTGGTCCAACCTTCAACAAACCAAAGATGAGAATGGGTGGAGCTACATTAGCTTGAATCGACCTTATTGGATGGTGGATGTGGCATGGCAAGGATGCACCAAAGTTGAGGATACTTGCCATTCACCTCCTTTCACAGGTTGTTAGTTCCTCTCTAGCAAAGAGGAATTAGTCCATATATAGCTTCTTTCAGTCAATCAAGACAAACAAACTTATTTGTAGATGATCAAGGAAGTTGGTGGCCGTGCATAGTGCCTTGCAGCTATAGGATCTATAGACTCTAGCCGCATGTTGGGATATTGATCCCAAAGATGCCATACAAGTTTATCAGGAGGAGGCACATGAGGGATTTGGTTGGAGTTACATTGGATGAGACAATCCCTCATAGTATCAATGACTCAGATTTACAATTCGATTTTGATGCAATCTTACTAGAATCTGATTAGGGGCAGCTACATATTTTCAATGTTTTTTGTCATTGTGTAGTTGAATCTTGTAGCCTTTGGCCATTTTGTTGTAATTTTTAGATAATATATATGCACTTTGGCAATGAAACAATCAAATTTGTCAATTTAAGTCTAATGCCATGCATTAATGTACTCTAATGTCTATGTTGAATGCCTTATCAATGTTATCATACAAATATTTGAAATTTCCTTATATTTTAAAAGATTTCCTATTTTTTTTAATAGCCATCACCTAAAAAAGGGCCTCTGCAAAAAATTGTCCCAGAAACATGGGGGAGCATAGGATTGATGTAAAAACATATTATCAATAGATTAGTTCTCATTTGCATAGGCTTTCTTTTTTGTTTTCTAGTTTTCATTAGCCATCATAATATTTTGGCCATCAATATTTTTTATTGGCACCAATGGTATTATTTTTATAGCCCTCTACATTGATCTCAATTTAAATTATGCTTGGCAAAGGTTAATACAACACCCATATTAAACATAAATCACTATTGCACAAGTGTCAAAATAGTTAGACTAACTGATTGGGAAACAAATGACCTTTTGCAGTTAAGAAAACCTAGGATCTCATTATATTGATAGTAAATTACCCTAGTGCAATATAAACAATCTATATAGCAATAATCAGGTGGAAGCCTTGGCCCTCCTTGAGGGATTGGGGATTGGTAGGGAAGCAAGATGGCAGAAAGTTTGGAGGACTTAATGGTTTTGATGAGTGCAATATAATGCCATACTTGTCAGGCATGGTGACTATACACCATAATTAAGAGGCTTTCCAATCCATTAAAGAAAATCAGATTATCCATATCAATAGGAAGGGTAACTGAGCAACAGATTTTGCAGCCATTTGGATTATTATGCTCTTAAATACTTCACGTGACCCTGAAACATGGAAGTGATCACCCTTTTACATGCAGAACCACTAATATCATAACTAAGGAATGCAGAGAGTATAAGCTCCCTTGTCTATGGGTTTGCCTAGGTGAATTTCCAAAACCTCATGAGGTTCACATATCAAAAGTACACATTGCATGACAACTGTTGAAGGAATATTTGAACTTGGGTTGTCTATAAAACTGACACCCTGTAACACATTTTCCTTTTGAGAATTGCCTGTCTTTGTCTTTTATGAGATGGCAGCTAACTTTTTGTTCTAGGGGGAGACTTGCCTTTCTTTATAAGAGCATCTTCTTCAACCTTTAGGTGATTTTATTTTAAGCCTTTCACCCTCTTTTGATCCGTCCACACCATTTCTTTATGGTCATATTGAGGCCAACACCTTTGCCTATGCCATTGGTGAATCTTGTTTTATATTCCTCAAAACTATTGGCCTATGAGGACATGCTCTGCAAACCTTTTTCCCATAATCATCATTGGACAAGGTTATGGCAACATTCATGTGACACCCCTTTTTTCCGATTACAATATAAAGGAGAATATTTTCGTTATTGCATTCCAATCTATTCATGCTGAATATCTCCCTCTACTATTCTTTATTGAACATCAGAGAGAGCTATGTCCTCAATATTAACCCATAGAAGTACATGTATAATCAGATTAAAGATGATATCAATTCCTTTCAGGCATTGACACTATAGTTGCAACCATGGATGAGGATGTAATGTCCCCTTCTCAGATGTGATCATTTTTGTTGACCGTTGGCCTATTCCGGAGACCCGTAGGCTACGCGGATGGTGAAATTAGGGTTTCCTAATTTTGAGGAGGTTGTTGCTGGAAATTTGGATTTCTGATTGCTGATTCTTTCTGGGTTTTCAGAGAGCTTTGCAGTGGTATGTTCAGTTTGGCATTCCGAGCAACTTCATGAATTTACTATTTTTAGTAAATTCTATTTTTAGCAGTGGACAGATTGGGTTTAGTTCAGTTGGTCTTCTTCTTCAGTTGGTTCAGCTAGCACTTCAGTTTTGGCCTTGGGCGCATATTTCTTGGAGAGATAAGTATTTTCATTATAATATTATATTTTAATATTATATCCCCCTTTGCCTAGCAGTACAACTTTAAGTTGTTTTTAAAAAGGGGACTTAAAGGGTCAGGGCGCCATGGAGAGATAAATTATATTTTAAAAGTCAAATATTGAGCTTAATGAAAAAGGACGCCTACTTGAGGGATTGACTTTTATTTTAAAAAGTGAAATATTTCAATAAGTGAAAAAAGACGCCATCTTTTGGAGGGAAATGTTGAATTTGAAATTAGGGTTTTAGGCGCCCTTCTTGAAGCTTCTAGATGATTCTCTCATGTCTATTTAATCAGGCCTCAGCTCTTCATTTGGGATCTTTTGTCTACCACATCGTTATGCTGCTGGATTGTCTTCAAGCACTCGCTTCGAGGAAAGCGCACCTCCTAGCATGGGCTCATCTTCTTGCTTGAAAGATAGCAACTAGTTGAGAGGTTAGCTTGTAATAGGTTTGATTTGCAATTTCAGTTTAGTATTTGCATTTGGAGTTCTAGTTTTGCATTTATGTTCATTTCTGGAGTTGCTGAACATCATATGAGAATGTAAGATTTGCTCACAGCTTTTGAAATAAAATTATTTTGGTTCTGGGCATTGAAGAAATCTGTTTCCTTAAGCTAGGCGACCATCTTTGCCAAGTTATAGATTTTATATTGCTCATTTGGATTTTTAAAAGAAAATCGCCCTTTTAAGAGGGCCGTACCTTTCTGGAATTGGCTTTGGGATCTGTGCAAATTAAATAAGAGTCAATAGGTGAGGTTTATGCATTCCATTTGGGGCGCCATCATTACTAGAGCAATCTGCATTTGGTTTTATGTCAATAGGGTGAGTTTTGAGTAAGTTACGTGCATTCTAGTGAGTCACTATGTTGCTGTTCTGAGTAATTTCTGTCATAATCAGTCAATATCAGACTTGGGGAAGTTTAATAGTTGAGTGAGAAGTTGTTATAAAAAGGGTTTGAAAGTATTGGAGAGGTTTCTTATATTGTTGCAGCATTGAAGGCTTCTAATCTTGTGATTTTGACAGGTTCTCTGATACATTGTAAGCTGAACAGTAGTACTGTCAGCACTTCTCAATTCTTCTCTTTGATTCTTTTGTATTTCCCACTGAATAAGTGGAAGAGGCTGGCTTGCCGCCTATTTACTTTCAGTTCAGTAGTTTAGGGACCCTCTGACCATATGCTCGCCACCTCTCGGCGCCATTCTTGGTTAGGGTTACATTCTGTTCATCATGCATTGATCCTCTGACCATATGCTTGTCTGCACAGGCGCATTCTTGGTTGGAGTTCCCTTCAGTTTGCATTCGCATAGATCCTCTGACCAATGCTCACACCTTGCCCACATCGGGATCTTGGTGTACATTCTGGTTAGGGTTACTTTCCGCATCGTTTTCGTTTAGTGCTAACCTTAACGGGTGCGTGTTCATTGTAATTGCATTGTGAAAAACAAAAAAAAATTGGTCCGGTTCATTACAGAGGAAGATTCCTCTACTTAATCCTTTTCTTCTAGGTTCTTTCATTACATAACAGCTTACTTGAGGATCTTGTGACTTGTCCTTAAACATCATCCTCTTCATATATTATTTTATCTTCCTCATTAGATCTGAGGGGATTAAGAGAAAAGATAGTATCTTTACCAAAAGATTTGAGAAATTCCAAATTAAACCTGGGATCCATCTCAACAATAGGATATCCTCTCTTTTGTGCAAGTGCCTACCAAGTATGATAATTTCTGTAGCTCCTCTTCTGGCTTTAGCACACAAGGAAGCTTGGTGATTCTTATTTGTTTATTTCTTTTGGTGTAGTGTTGGTGATGGTCAATTTCTTCAAACCTGTACACACACATTTAAAAATTAAAACAACGTTCTCCAAATCTATAAACTCAATCATAATCAACTCAATACAAGTCAAGGAATTATTTTTATAAACTCATATGCAAATACACTGTGAACCCTGTTGAGAACAACAAACACAGTTATGAGAAAGCTTGGTCTGTATACTAATCTGCAAGGTTTTGGTCCTTGTGTTTCATAGCATGCATAATATCTATGGCTATGTCTGAAAATAGTGACATCATCCTTTCAAATATCATTGCGTGTATAACATTGACATATTTTTTAGAAAAAAATGAATAGCTCTTTTGTGGCTTACAATGAAGCAGGGGCTAGGCAATTTTAACTGGTGCACTTGTATTATACTTAATGTTGGAACTTGTCAATTTGTCCATGTTTTAATTAAAGACATGATTTAGTATTTGATAATACTTGAAACTCCAATTTTGTTGTACGGTAGACATCTGAATTTGAATCATCTCTTCAACCATTGTAGCCTGATCATAAATCTGTATCTCAAGTGATTTAAACCATGTTTGCAGAAATGTTATAAAAGTCGTAATTTATTCCAATTAATCTCTGCTCAGCCTTGCTGCTGCTTTTTCCCCAAAAAAAAAAAAAATCTCCGGTTTTGTCAACTAATTGGTCAACCTAGTTTTTTGGTCAACAAAGCATGATTTAATTGTGATTAATTTCCAATTAAATCTCAAAATTTTCAGGAATTGTGATTTTTTCACAATTTTTGAAACAAATGCGATTTTGTCTATACAACCTGGAATTTGGTCAATCCTGCTTATTTTACACCATTTTTTTGATTATTCAACACCAAATTTGGCAAATTAAAAATAATCAGTACACCCTAACCCTAACCCTAACCCTAATCCAATTTTTATTTGCTTAAGTGAAAAAATCTTTATCTTTTGATTTGCCAACTGCTAAGTTATTGCTGAGAAAATTTTTGCTACCATGATTTAAACAATATATTTGCAATTAGAAAAGTTGTGGAGTACAATAGAGCACCATCAGGATTGCCAAGCACTTGTGATGTCATACTGATATTTTCCGACATTATGTTGTTGAAATTAACAGAATAATATTGGGCTCTTATGTTCTCAGATTTTCCTATATTCTAGTAACCTGCAATTACTTTGTGCCACTCATCAGAGTTGGACTGATGTAGTTGCACCATGTTGTTAGTGTGCAAATCATCTCCTCCTTAAGGAAGACACAACATGTTTCTGATATCATTTGAATCAATGTGAGTTACAACTTATTTTTCTTCATATATTACAGAACTCTTATCTATAATCTGGGTGATGGCACCCACTAAATTTCTGGAATAACTGGGCCAATCCATTATAGCAGAGCCGTAAGGTTTTCTGGTTTCATTGTTGTTTATGGTATATTTTTCAGTACAAATCCTCCTCCGTGGCCCCCTTTAATCCTACATTCACTTTCCTTGTAGGTATTGACAATACCTTACTCAATCACAGTGGTGAGATCCCTTCTCTGCATATACATTTTTTCAGGTTGTTGATTGACAGATCTTCCAGTAGCAGGCACTTAATCAATTTCCCAAACACCAACTTGTGTTGAAGTGCTTATTAGTTTCATTCCATTCTCATGCTTAACCATAGTGGTAATGTTAGAAAAGTTAAGTCGTTTGAGGGTATGCACCCTAGCTGTCATCTGTAAATCTTTATTTCTGTCCTGTTCCATTCAACCCCTTTGTTTTATAAATGTACTTGGTATCTTAAGGTCTTGCATAAATCTTCATGGACTTTGGACTCATACTTTCAAAAATAATTTATTTTCCATTATGAGAAATGACTACTCGTATATTGCAAAAGTACATGCAACCCTCTCATGACATGCAAAATTTGAATTTGAATTTAATAATTATTCGTACTAAGTGTGTGCTCTTACAGATCCCTTTCTTATTAATTGTTACATTTGTATTCATAATTCCTCTTTAATGTAGTTCTCATGTGATTAATAAGGTTCATTAGCCTTTTAAAGTTATTAGCATGCTGGTTGTGAAGTTGAAGCTGGCAAGTGGTCATGGTGGTATTCTGATATTTCTCAAGTCTTTGTAATATTATGAAGCTATTTATCTGAACATCAGCACTAAAATTCATACAGACCAGACGATAGCTGAATGTATAAGCCAATTTTGCATAGGAACTTATTGGGAACATTGACACATAAGTTCAGGCTGACATTTTGATAATCCAACAATATAAATGCCTCAGCCAAAATTTTGAATGAGCCCAACAGAACATCAACATATGGGTAAATGTTTATGCGGACACTACTGATAAGCCAATGATTTAGAAAATTATTAATGGTTTTGTTTTTGCACTGATTTATCATTTTGAAGACATAGATTGACAATCCTATAGACGAATCGACCTATATAATTTAAAAATTGGCAAAGTTCTTCATGACACAGTATTGGAAGGATTAAAGTTGGACTACAAAAGGATCTTTAACTTAAGGAAGCATTTTTTGAGAATATGGACTAAGAATAGGACCAGCCATAATTTTTTTTAGATGAGCACTTGTCGCTACTTTTTGAACAGTCCCTGATGAAATCTGAGGCTTTATCAGAGGATTATGGTTGCTCATGTTTGGAGACAGCTTCACTTTGTGGGATAACAAAGTTCCAATATTGTTGTTATTTGTAGATCCAAAAAATTTAAAGGAGAGACAAGGGAATGGCATCATCCTTAGTCAACTAATGAATTTTTTAAATGTTTGGAAGAGCTCATAATGAAATTTTATCAATGTTGGAAAGGAAACAAAGACCTATCATGTTGTGGGTCATTGACTATGATTTAAATTATTCACCCACCTACACCTATCCTAAGCACAAGGCACTTGAAAGCATAGAAGCATAAATCCTCAAAAATCGCAAAAATCACAATTTTTTAAAAATCTCATAGTTCCACGGAGTTTCCTGACGGGGGGATGTGGGGACGGGGGGACCAAGGGCCTAAGTTTGGGGACGACGGGGGGATGGCGGCGGGGTGGCGAAAGGGTGCTAAAATACATATAATACTTGAAAAAATAGTTATAAAAAGATGTATAAGTATAAGAATTATACATCTTGGAGACAACTAGGAGTCCCCTAGACGTCTTGAGGACACCCCAACATCCTCGAAGTCCTACCGGCGTATTGGAGACGATGATGCTGGTGGTGGGATGGTGGTGTTGGTGGTGGGCTTATGGGAGGATGTCCCCCCCAAGTCCCCAAGTCTTCGAGATGGGGACGTCTAGGAAATGTGGGGTTTTTTTTGGGGGGGACGCGTCCCTGTGGAACACTGATTTAAAATCTCTGATTGAAATGATTTTTCGGGGAAAAATCATGATTTAATCAGCTACGATTTTCAATGATTTTTAAGGGTTTAAATTGAAAGAAAGTTGCCCAACCAATTCATCATGAAACCCTAGCTGCACAAAATTGCTAATTAATCAGTTTTTTTTGTTGATTTTTAGCACAAAACTGAGTGTTGGGTTGCCTAGGTGAATTCCCAATTCCTAGGAACAAATACCAAGAGATACATTGTTTCTAATGAAAAGGATCCAAAGTTGAAGAGGAACCAGATATGGTAGAGGTTTACAATGAAGAGGATGGTAGCAATGGTAGAAATGGATAAGCCTGATTGTTGATACAGTGTAAAATTTGTGTTATGCGATGAAGATGATGGTAACAATGGTGGAAATGGATAGGCCTGATTATTATACAGTGCAAAAATTTGTGTTGAAAACATTCATCTTACTTTCCCATTGATGGCAACATATTTTGTCAAAAATAGCAATTCAAAGCCATTAAGATCTATAATGAGAAAATTGAAATTTTTTGGGCACACCATAGGCCTTAAAAGAATTCAGGAATTTAAATCAAGGCTAGAAATTGCAGATGACTCTGTTTTTTGGCATCAAGATGCATTAAATACTGCCAATATTTATTAACTTTCCTAACATTTTTGTTTCATTGGTTGACCATACAAAGATTGGCATCACAATACAACACAGGGAAGCATGCCACTCAATTTTTACAATTTTACAAGTTAGCTTTGATGTGACAATGTCTCCTAGTGGATGTTGTTACTGCTCGGTTGTTGATGATATTATTGGTTTGTGATGCAAAGCTTAGGAGGATTCTAGTATAGCTTGTTTGGTTGGAGCCCGTCCAGAGTCCATACTTTAGAGATTATATATTTGCTTTTGGGGCATTGACATGGACATACAGTCATTATCATCTGAAACCTCTGATCAGAATAATCTTGACCTTAAAAGCTTCCAAGAAGATTTATCAATTTTTTTTCATTGCAACAAATGCATTCAAGATCAAGTACATGGAACATTGCAGCCTCTTACATTGTCTCTCTTGACCTTGAGAGTAAGTACACATTATATTTTATGGAAAAGTGCTCTGATTTCATAATTTTGTGGATTGTGTAGTGATGGATAAATTTTCTTTTGCTATTTTTTGAGTGAAGGTCAGTGGTATTCAGTTTTTTGGTAACAAATGTTTTACCATGATTTCTGCATTTGCATGGAAATGGTTCAGGGCTGGATGGCCCTCCACTGGCTTTGCACTGGAGGATACTTCCATTATATTCTGATTTGTTTTGGGTGAGTTTTAAGGCTCAATAGTTTGTATATTAGGGGTACATTATCAACTTTGGGGTATTTCTGCCTAGATCAAGAATGAGTGAGAGGCTCTTCATATTTTGGACTTGAGACATGGCAGCTTATCATTGGTTTTTCCATCTTCGAATATGCAGTGAAAAGAAAAGAGGGAGAGCAATCATTTCTCTCTTATTTAATCAAGAAAATGAAGTGATTTATCTTATATAAGTATTCCTGGAGTAAATAAGGATTATTTTTTATTTTCACGAGAGTTCATGTAACTTTCATCTTTACAGGACATTAGTTTTTGTTAATACCCCTGTCCCTCTTACTTCCCGTCATATTATCTTTTAGTGATGCATTGTATAAACCTGCTAATTTATTAACCTTATAAAAGGGTGCTTCTCAAAATATATTAATGAAATCTTGACTAATGTAAAGAATATTTACTATCTTGAAGATGTGTACAAATAGTATAAGTCTTGTTTGCTTGTGGTTATCTGTATAAGTCTTGTTTCCTTGTGGTTATCTGCTTATATGCAAATATTTTCTGGAAAGATGCCCAAGAAAAGCTGGATGTATTCTGCCTGGTTTCGCTGTCAAATATTTTTAGCACTTTTGCATAGGAAAATGGTGTGAAACACTTATCTCACTGCATACCATAGGTAGCATATATAAACCCTTTCTTATTTGACCTTGCCTTACTTCCAACTTCAAAGATTTGCTAAAGAAGCAACCAACTCAAGAATGTGTGCTTGAACACAATTTTAGTCTTCCAGGGACTGTAAAATCTAAACAACCGTTGCTCCTTATTTTGGTTCTCAACATTTTTATTTAGTCAAGAGGAAAGTGGGACTTGTGCCTTCTGGTCATGGAGATCTTTATTTGCATGGAAATAGAAGAATTTTTCATCTCTAATAACTTAAACAGGTTCTGAATCTCTTGCATTTTGAAAACCAGTTTTGAGTAATAGTCTTGCAGAACTTTAGGTAAAAGTTATGCACCAGCTGGTAGAAATTATGTCAAAGAGATGATGTATAGAGAACATAGATCTGGCCCTCTGGTGCAATTTCTGAATAAGAGTGGAAGATGGTAGCTAGGGTTGTTTTATTTAGAGGGATTTGACACACTTTCTTGCCCATGCCAACTTTCTGTTTCAATTCTTAAATTGGACCAGCTTTCAACTTTTTCTATGAGATTCAATCACCAGTATGCTGAAAGTTTACAAGTATTTGGTACCATTAAATTCACAATCAGATATTATAATGGATATATTGGACACTAATGACACTGATAATAACCCAGCTCTTACACCACATGCAATCAACAATTCAATATTTTCATTGTGTAGGGCCGCTTTGAGATACTCTCCTTGTCAGGCTCTTTCTTGCTCACTGAGAATGGTGGAACACGGAGTAGAACTGGTGGGCTGAGTGTTTCATTGGCTGGTCCTGATGGCCGTGTTATTGGTGGAGGGGTGGCTGGAAATTTAATGGCAGCCAGTCCAGTGCAGGTAACATCAGAGGCATACATTTTTATCTTTGTTATTTTTATCAGTTTATTTATGCAACTTGCAACTTGCTGCAGGTGGTGGTAGGTAGTTTCATTTCAAATGGCCGAAAAGCTCAGGCTAAGACAGCAAATCCCGAGCCTTCCATTGGCTTGTTACAGGCTGGGAATTCTGGTGGTCCAGTAGCTTCCGTCCCCCTGTCTAGGGGACCTATGAATGACTCCTTGGGAGCTAAATCTGGTGCTCCTAGTAATCCTTTGTTGAATCAAGGTACTGGAGCTTCTTCTATTGGTAACAATGCTAATCAGCAACAAGTTCGGAATGTTGCCAATTTTCAGTCCATGGGCTGGCCAGGTTCACAGTCTATGAGTGACATAAGGCGTAACACAGACATCAATATCCCTTTGCCTGGTGGTTAACTAAGAACTTGAAGTTTTCAGAATTTGATTCCCTGGCTTAAGTATTGACCACTGTTCGATGATACAATCGACTGCTAAAGGACTTAAGGCTAGGTGTGAATATCATCTGTTCATTTTTAAATGTTGTTTAAAGCTCATTAATTTGTGTGCACTTTTGAGAACTAACCCAGAAAAGATGCAATCCTTGGAGAACAGTAAAACCAGCTTAGCAAGCTGACTCCATTATATTTGATGTAAAGCTGAAAAGCTATGATTGTAGTTTAAATTGCTTTTGGATCACTGATGAGCCCCTTTTTGGCTCTTCAAAGAACTAACATTGCCATTCACAAGGCACATGTTTGCTGGGGTCTATGTGGATGATGTATTCTCCTTAACTTATAAGTTGTTTTTATGATATTGCAGTTCATGCAGAGTTGGGTCCGTCAACTTTGATGAGCATCTGACTTATTTTACATGATTAATGCACAACATTCACTAACTTGAATTAGTGAAAAATTCAATTCTAAGTATGAACAGATTGATAGATAAAGCTAGCTTCAGGGTGTTAGCTTGTGCGCGGCCTAATTATTTCTAGACATCCAAAAAATATGTCATAATTTTTTAACATCAAAGTTTCTATATTTGGAATTTACTCATCAAGACATTGTTAGCTTCTAAGCTATGGCCTGATTCTAAACTTAAACAAAAAATGTTAATAATTTTTAAATATCAAATTTTTGTATATTTGGAATTACCTCAGTTAAGAAATTTAGGAAAAAGGGATAAGCATAATGTGGGGGTCAAGTCAATTTTTAGCATATCTGTGAATGTAGAGATGTATAAATTTCTAATAAGGACAAATATTGCTATTTATTTGACCATCTTCGGTGGAGCTACAGTTTAAATTTGCAGCTCCTGTTGACATTCCTCCATCTACGAATGTTTGCCCAAATATCTTTGCCCCTTGATGAGATCCGGGAAATATTTCAAGATGTTGGAAATGTTTTTTCATTTATAACCATTTAGAGTTATTTATTGAGATATTATGTTTTGATCCAAGAAACAAATAACAACCACTATAATAGTAGTTGAAACAATAAGGTAAAGCAGATGCATTGACACGCATATCCAAAGGATTTTTTTATTAAAACTGTAGTTATGTAATATTGAATTAGTCATTTTAATATATAAGTCGGTGGGCAAGTTTTATAAAGGATTTTGGGGACATGTTTAGGCACATCATAGCTAAGGGCATTGTTCTTTGCAGTAACTTCAAGTATCATCGACTGTCTACCTATTACGTTATGTGTATAAAACCTTATGATATTGTACGAGAATGTAACATTATTATGAAATCTGACACATCATATCCATGTTGTGATCTATGCAAACGAAATCTTTCTCTTGATCAATGAGACGTCCTTGTGATATTACATATATCATATGAAGTTGGTTTCATCAACTTTGATGATCATTTGCCTTTCGATGTTCAATACGATTGATGCAAACTATTCAGCAACTTGAGTTAGCAGACAATGCAGTTCAAACAAGGAAATACATCAGCAGATCGTGTCGACTTAAGTGTTAGCCTCAAAGCCACGGCTTAGTTATTTCTGAACTGCCAAAGCAACATTTCTCATGATTTGTCAAATGTCAAAGTTTCTATTTTGGAGTATTTATCTATTTAGGTAAAAGGAATTTACATGGTGTGGGGCGGGGCCTAAATTTGGCAGTTGACTCTGGTTGTCGAGCAAAACTTTCATGATGGTTATCTATTCAAATTTGCTTGTCAAATATTAAGACATTTTATTATAAACAAAATTGCATATAAAGTAAATATACATAACAAAATAATTCTATAAATTGTTTGACAGTATCTGAAATCTCACCTTATCTATTCAAATTTGCTTGTCAAATATTAAGACATATTTTATTATAAACAAAATTGCATATAAAGTAAATATACATAACAAAATAATTCTATAAATTATTTGACAGTATCTGAAATCTCACCTTATCTATTCAAATTTGCTTGTCAAATATTAAGACATATTTTATTATAAACAAAATTGCATATAAAGTAAATATACATAACAAAATAATTCTATAAATTGTTTGACAGTATCTGAAATCTCACCTTTCATGTGATACGGTTCCTAAAATTTCAACGTATTTTACAACAAAAATAGCTAAATACAGCCATACAGCCATCAAATTTAAGCCCTGGCGTGGAGCAATTCATAAAATATTGTGTTCATTTCAATTTTATGCATTTCTATGAATCCAAATTTCTACATTCCTACGATTTGATAGACGTATAGCGCTTTTGTCGAGGGCCCGGCATTGAGGATGATTTGATCATCTTGGGATACTAGGTGACGTGTTGCTCCCATTTATCCGTATGCTTTTTGTCTCGTTGGTGAGATTTGGAAAATATTCGAAGACGTTGAGAAATTGTTCTGCCATTCAAATCAATGAATTAGAAGATTTTTTTTTTTTAATCGCAACAACAATAATGGACAACTATATTATATTGTGTTAAAAACAACACTACAAATTTGATGAGCCGCTTCTCGTGAAAATGAGCCCAACTGACAGCTCCTGGGAGGCATTGGTTTTCAGACATTTTTTAATATATTCTGATTGACAACGTAATTACTTAGAAAGAAGTGTTTCTAAAATAAATGAAACTTCATTATATTCCTATGTTCCACCAAGTTTCCGGTACGGGGATGGCAGAACGGGTTTCGGTGACAGCATTTTTTTGAGGGGATTTTTTGGGGATGGGGGACGGCTATATATATAGAGATAAATTTTAAAAATATAGGGAAATTTCAGATATTCATATGAGTAATGATAATCATAACAATGAACATTCATAAAGTTGCAAATGTAATCACCAATCATATTGACATATGCATTAAAGAGTTGAACAAATTAATACTACAGCTACCTAATTGCTTCCATGAACCATAATTCATGTTAAATAGTCAATGTGCATATGATATAAAATAGTAAAATGCCCAAAGGCTACAAGTTTGCACTACAAATGTCAAAATGACAAAGTCACAAGTGTCCAAAACATAGTAATAGAAAGTATGATGGCTGCCTCTACTCGGCATCAGCCAACATTGCATCAAAATCAGACTCAGAGTTTGAGTCATTGTCACTATGAGGGGCTGGCTCATCTAATGGAACTCCAACCAATCCCTCCTATATCTCCTCATCAATTTGTGCAACATCCTCTGGATCAACATCCCATCGTAACGCTGGAGTTTGTCTATACTAAGGAGTTTGACGTTTCTGGAGTCAAAGCACTATGCACAACCACCAATTTCTCTGTCCGTCTAGAGGTCAGCCTATTCCTCTTGATAGAGTGAATAAAGCCGTATGTTGACCAATTCCTCTCTGCAGTAGAGGAACTAGCAACCTGTGAGAGGAGACAAAAACTAAATTAGTAATTTACTAATTATGACATTCAATTTAAATTATGATTATATAAATGTTCAACACTAATCTAAATCAAATTATGTTAATCTAATGTATTACCCGTGAAAGGAGGCGAATAGCAAGCGTCCTCAATTCTGGTGTATCCTTCCCATGCCATGACCACCATCCAATAAGATCCCTTTGAGCTACTATAGTTCTATCTACCCTGGCCTCTGGTTTGCCGAATGTTGGACTACAAAGATTAACAAAGTTAGTGAATTGTGTATGAACTAGACTGGCCTCCTTAACTGAATAGATTTTTGCAAGGGCCCTCATAAACCCTTCTTTCACCTCATCGTCATCACAAGGAGGCATCCTACTAGGTCTTGGTACATACCATTTGGGATTAAGAGCAAAGATTGCCATATGAAGCGGCGTGTTCATAGTGTTCCACCGCTGTGTCACAATGGGCCTAATTTTTTGCTCATATAATCTCGAATTAGGATCCCTATCAGAAATTGCTTTCTTCATTTTTCCAAGCATGGAGTCAAAAGTTTCATAAATCTCTCCAAGACTTGGAGAGTCTGTATCAGCATATCTAATGACATCCACAATTGATGAAATGATGGAACAAATATACCTACAAACCAAAATTTGAAAAAAGACAAGTTAGAACATAGAACATAAAAAAATAATAAAATCATATATATATATATATATATATTTTATAAAATCAACAATCAATAACAATTTTTCACCTCACATTGGACCACCAATTATCATTAAGAATTTTTTGTTTGATGCTTCTCCCTTATGCAGTGCTTGTCATAGACCATCTATTCCACTTTGAATTAACCATCATCAACTGTAGAGCCTCCTGCACCTCAAACATCCTCTAACAAAATAAAGTAGTTGGCATACCTTGTCGCTACAGGCTTGAGAAATTCCTTCCTCGAAAATGTTCTAAAGAGGGTAAGTGAGGTGTGATGGTTGCAAATAAACATCTGAATGTCTCTAGCCTCTACAACCACCTAGTGCACCCAATCTATCTTCCCTGTCTTTCAATGCGTTGTTCAACGCATGAACATAAGGGGTCCAAAAGATGTGCTTGTAAGCACTCTCAACCATCAAACTTGTTAATATGCACACACGTGTTGAATCAGTAACCACCTGCACAACATTGGCTGCCCCAACCTCCTCTATAACCTCTTTCAAAATATTAAATTGGAATTCTGCATCCTTGCGCTTCCCAGAACAATCAATGGCTCTAAGGAAATATGAACTAGCTAAACACGTGACTATGATGTTTATAAGTGGCCGTTGTCTAATATCGGTCCACCCATCCATGATAATAGAGCAGCTTGTTCTAATCCAACATTGTCTCATGTCCTCCATCACCACATTCACCTTAGAATATTCTTTGTCAAGGAGTGTAGTGCGTAATGTATTTTCTCCAGGGGGAACGAATGAGGTACCAACAACTACCACATCTCTAAACATTTGTTTGAATTAGGGAGAACGTGCTACATGGAATGGGATGGCATGGGCATAGAAAAATTTGCCAATGGAAGACTTTGCCACATCTCGTGCTTGCACATTGAACATACTTGCAATTGTATTTTGTTGCTCAATAGAAGTACTAGCCTTCCTCTTCCCTCTTGTGGAAATATGAACACCACCCGCACCGGGTGAAGCCATAATAGTGGTTTACACTTTGATGGAGGAAGGAAAATTGAGAAAAAATGACCCCATGGCAAAAAAATTGGTTTTAGGGGTTCGCATGAACCTACATGTTCGATTGAACCATAAAGGGGTTCAACCGAACTAGGGTTCGGGCGAACCCATTAACTATTGGGCCCACATTTTCCGCCCAAAAAACAAAGGAAAAATGCATATTAGTGGGGGTTCGAATGAACCCTGGTTCACTAGAACCCACTTGGTTCTAGCGAACCCCCTTTTTCCCTAATTTTTTAATGTGTTCACACAAAAAACCTAAAATTTTACGCTTTCAAGCTCCGGTTGGGGATGAAAATGGGGGAATATGTAGAAACCAAACTTGGAATCGAGTAGCCTTCAGAACGAGCTATTCAATGAATATAATTTTAGTATGTTTTGGTTTTATTATCTATCTGTTTTTTAAGTTTTATTAAATATAGGTTTTTCATCGAAAACAAAAATCTCTGTTCTGCACAAGTGGAAAAATAGAAGATTATAATTTTTTTTAAAATATGAGTGCACCAGATATTGAAGTCCTTGATCAACAAAAAAGAAGAATTCCGATACATCATTAAAGTTATGTGTCATACGGTGTAGCTATGTCAGGGTGTCATTTGATTGACTTGAGAAACTTGATTAAAAGAAAAAAATATTCAATAAAGAAGCATAGCAAGTGTAAGCACTAGATATAGGAGTTAGAAATCTAAATTTGAAAGAATTGGAATTTTATCCTTCATGGAAAAAAGTTATCGTTATCTGATTATTAAGTCACTTTTTAAAAATGCTATTTTTTGAAAAAAACCAATTTTGTGGGAGATGGAAAAAGAAGTGCAATCTGATTCCAAAAACATTGAAAAAAATATTTTTAGAATCTACAGACAAAATGTGACAAGACTCTAGTTTACATCATCTTCAAATTCCTTACGGTTTAATCGCTATAGGTGCCCGAATGTGGAGATTGTGTTAAAAAAAAAATATCAGTGTCCAATTAGGCCAAAAAGTGTAAACCACTATTGTGGGATTACCCCACCACTACTACCACTACCAACACTAGGATCACCAAGCATAGAGGGCATAGGTGAGATTGAATGTGCAGATTGAGTTTGCATTAACTGCTCCATAGGCTTTCCTTCGGCCTCCATGTGCAATCTATAACACTCTATCCTCTCAAAATCTTTTATTTCTGTACAAGCCTTGACCCCATGGCCTACAAAACCCAATAGATGAGAATAGGCTCTTGTATAGCTCTCATAATATTTATCTTTGCAAATGTGACATTGCCACAATCTACTACCCCCAGTGTTTTTCCCTTTGTCTTGGTCTATACGTGATGTTAGTTGAAGAAGGGGTTTTTTAGGATTAAAAGGGCCTTTTGCATATTTTTTGAAATCTTCATAAGGGATATGAAATGGGTTTGTTTGAGGTTGCCCCTTTTCAACGGATTGGGTTTCTTCTCCCCTCTCAACATGCCTACTATCTTCACTACTGCTGCTCATTTTGTTTTGTTTTGTTTTTTGCAAACTGAAAATAAAAAAAATACAAAAAATCATGCATTTAATTATTTTAACTTAGAGAAAAATGGAAAAAAAAAGAAAAATAATGGAAGAATAACTTACCTCTTTCACTTCTCTTGCTGGTTCTTGCCTTAATGCTCTCCTTTTTGCCTTCTAAATGTTGGTTTTTCTTCTCCAACAACTCCTTCAAACCCTTCTCTTTCTCTTCTCACTTTGCTCTTGGCTACAAAAATTTTTCGGCAAGTTAAAATGAGGTCAAATGAAGGTAAAAAGAAGTTTTAAGTTGCCATTTTAGTGTTGGAAGGGTGTGGGGTCCACAAAGGAAAACAAAGGAAAACATTAAAAAAAAGAAATTAAAAATTTGACATTTTTTTGTATTAAATTTGCTACTGGGAAAAGGGGGATGACTGGCTGTCCTCAGGATGTCTAGGCATCCCCTATCTGTCCCCTAGATGGTTGGCTATCCCCCATCTACTTCCGAGACGTTTCGTCAATTCGGGGATGTCCCCAAAAAAAGGGGTCTTTTTGGGGACGACTGCCAGTTGTCCCCTAGGCGTCCCCCATCCTCGAGACGTCCCCAGTACAGGTACGAGGGCCAAAAGACCAGGGGACACGTCCCTGTGTTTCCCTGTTATCTTCTTGACCAATACCAACATTCACCAAATGAATTGTGTTTAATGCTTTGTTCTATACATAGATATAGAACACAAACAACATGAGCTACCTAAAAGTACTCCGGGAACATTGTTCAATCAACAAATTGAACAATTATTAAAAAAACACATTGATCATTTGATTTGAATGAATCAAACTTACGTACTTTAACCAAAGATCGTCATAGTGACATTTTGACTCATGCAAATGCACAAAATTCTTAGCAAAGTGTAGGAAACTTGATCGTTGAACGACAATAATGTATTAAACAAAATGTATAGTTTACTTGCATTAGTCAATATATATAATCAATCCATATCCTCCAATTACATTTAAGGCATTTGCTAGAAACATAGGTTCTTTAAACGTACTTCGAACTCCTATAACATATTTCTAGAAGATCTTTCACATGGACTTATTCTTGCATGCTTCATGTTATTGCCAACATGAAGGCTCAAAAAGTATGATGTCTTGAAAAGGTGAATTAGAAAGGAAATGAAATACGAAAAACACAGTCAAAATTGGCTCCTACAAATTAAGCATACTAATCAAAGAAATTTTAACTTAAACTAAAAGAGGGGTAAAATTTTTTTCAAACTAAAATAGAGCAGTACAAAGCAAGGGCATTACACACTCTTGTCTATCTACACTAAGTGGTCCAACTTTTGTGACAAATTCAGGGGCAATTGACCCCTTTCCACAATATTCCAATTTTGCAAATGATCAGAGGCCTATTTAGCCAAATAATTTGCAACCCCATTCCATTCTCTGGGAATGTGACAGAAAGTAACATTTTCCAAGGAAGCACACAGATTAAGAATTTGTTTTATAATTACAGCCAAATGCCAACTGACATCCTCTAACTACTGCCTCTTCAACAAAGTCACCACCACTTGAGAATCAGATTCACAAATGATCTGTCTCCACCCAAGAGTGCAACCGCACTCCACAACACATAAAATGGCAAGAGCCTCTATCACATTGTTAGTATACCAACCCTTATAAACAAAAAAGATAAACTCAATAGTCCCAGAACTATTCCGCCCAACACCCCCAATACCAGCATGACCAGGATTTCCGTGAGAAGAACTGTCCGTGTTGATTTTCAACACACCTTGAGGAGAAGGACACCAACACCCCTCCCTATTTATCTTTCGAAGAGGATGACAACATCTATTTCTCATGATTTGGTCAACACCCGGAGCAACACCCCTTTGAAAAAGAAGGTCGAGATGAGTGCAATAAGCAACATTTCCTGGACCCACACCCTCAGCGAAGTCACACTTAGCTGAAATAGTTTCTCCCAAAGAATGAAGAATTTTCCACCACAAATGTTAGACAACCAACTTCACATCTTGAAAAATTCTGTGATTCCTCTCCAGCCAAATATGCCAGATAATAAAGGTAGGTCCAAGATCCCAAGTAACTTGAAGAAAAGAGGACTTAACAGGGGCCTTCCCCCACCGGGCAAAGAACTCCGCCAAAGAAGAGACGTGTCAACAAGCCTGGTTCCACACACCTCACCATAGGTGCCAAAACTTCCTCAAGAAGGAACATTGAAAGAAGAGATGAAAAACACTCTCCTCATTATTACAACACAAAACACACATCGAGGTACCCGGGAACCCTCACTTGCACAAGTTATCTCAAGTAAGACACTTATTCTGGATCACCATTTATAACTTCCTTCACACCACATTTGCACTATTTATTCTCCAAAATGGATGGTTAGATGATATTGCTTTGTTCTTGATGGATACATGTTTGAAAGCCAATTGCACGTTCTTTCAAAAGTTAAACTGAGATTAGACTTTTTTTTTTTTTGGCATGCAAAGTTCTTTAAATTAAAGAAAATCCCCAAATAACCCAAAAGTACAAAAAAATCAAAATTGAAGCATAATCATTATGAGAATTTTTGTGATGAACGAAAGAGTTCACTGGAACTGGTGGACTAAGGAATGCAATTTGAGGATTGACTTGCTGATGGATGAGATGGTGAATGTGGTAAAAGTTTCGTAGAGGTGCTCTCACTAATGCCTTAATGGAGGCATTTTATGCTTTCCCATTCTTTGTCAATTGGTGTGCTGATTTTCTTCGCCGCAACTTATTCGACTCCACCACCCTTAAATAAATTCTTGAAAAAACCATTTCCCAGTTCGCAAATGTTTGTAATCTTTCAGTTGTGAACTCACACTTTGCTTTTTTCATTGAATTCATAAAGGTTCTGTCCACCTTCCATGGACAATTTCAATTGTTCGTCAATGTTAACTAACCACTTATTACATATTTATACTACATTTAGCTTTCTTTCAAACCCTTTCACCCTTCTGATAAAATTCGTTAATTTCATATTGAGAATTTATGTAAAATTTGCTGGATAATAATTTGGAAAATATGAAACAAATTGAAATTCTTCATCCTTGAACAGAGTATTTTTACAGTGTCAAGTCTTTAAGAGTCCAGGCTCTCTAGTTGCTTCGGCTGCTCAACACAATAGTGAAAAGGTCTAAAGCAATTTGGCGATCAACAATTTGACATAATCAATATGAAGGCTTTCGATTCTATTTTGATTGATATTCCTCTCCCACAAACTAGCTTTCAATTTTACAATTTCAGTTTTGAGAGTTTTGCCTCTACCCACATTCTTTCAATATGTACATGAATTTGCCTGAATTTGATGAAGCCTTGTGACTATCAAGTTGCATGCTAGAAAGGTCATTTAAAGAAATTTTCTCTAATGACAATAAACTCCTTAAAGTTTGGACATCACTGGAATGAATTTGATCTTTTCTCTCTTCAATAATATCTCCTTACATCCATCTTACTGTACTGTTAGACGATTCATTATGGAAACTTATCACTTGCCTCCATAAAATACATTCATCAGACTGGGTCATTGTAGCCAACTATTGTGGCTTAGTTCCCCTATTCTTGGTATTATTCATTAAATCTATAAAATCATCTAGATCTGGGTCAACCTTCTGTAGCGATTACACGTCAAACATTAAGGGTGAGTATGCTTGGGTTGCAAGACTTACCTCCTGCAATCATCTACTTTTTGAATCATCATTTGTTTAACCTAGTGGATGGACTTGGGTTACATTCCCTGTTTGCTCCAATTGATTTTTTTTTGGGGCTAGTTTAACTAAGGGTTGTGGGTCCCTCGCCTTTTCATTTATAGTATCATATTTCATTTCAAGTATGAATGGTAAGCCATTTGACACGGAGCCGCATCGCTCACTCTGTTATGAAAGAACTAAAACTATTACATCACTCCGACAAAAGATGAACAAGATAATCGCAAATCATTAGACCAAAACTGGGAAAAATTCAAATGCCAGGACAGCAGGAAAATCGGCGGTCCCAAAAGTAATCCTCCAAAACCTAACCAGCACGACAACACGCTGCCCACGGGCCAAAGGCCCGGCTACCCCTTTTTGTCACGGGATCGCAAGGTCATTGTGCATTGTCGTTTGACCTTTTTGGCAGAATATTTCTTTCTCTTCTTAACTGCTGTCAAAATAGCTGAACCTTTATCCGCTGAATCTACATTCCTAAGAAGCACCTATGAATCACCTGGCTCGAGAGACGACTCCTCCTTGACGGTAGCAAGAAGATGACCAGGCCTGCACGGTGAATGAGGAGAAGCGCAACCTGCTGCAGAAGGGATTGGTCCATTCTCTCAAGTGGCAGGAAACCCAGAAGGACTATTGGCTTCCAAAGACTTATTTTCATTACGATCCGAGGGCTCAGAGACTACATCATCATCGCAGCCATCTGAATATATGCTTTGATGGATTGGGTTTGCCCCCACCCACCATGTAGCCTCCTTAGTTGACTTAAGCCTTTTTGCTGAAGGTGAAGAATTTGTGCAGCCTTCGGTTGGGTGATCTGTTGCATAACACAACTTACACCTGAATGCCACTCCTTCATAATCCAATTCCTGCCTCCAAATTTTGGAACCAACCTTGAGCCCGATTTCAGCAGGTAATTGTTTAGAAAAATCCATCTCCACCAGAATCCGAGCAAAGGTGAAAGTGGAAAGAAGCTTTGATTTTTCGGGAGTTGCAATGAAATTTCCAATGGAGTTGCCAATCGTAGAGAGGCTAGAAGGGCCCCAAAAATGTAGCGGGAGGTTGGGGAGACGTACCCAAATCGGAATTTTTGAAAAAGACTCTGTAAGTGGGTTGAAATCAGAGTACCAGGGTTTCAAACAGAGGTGCGTTTTATCCCAAGACCATGGCCCCTTCTGAAGCAGCAAATCCCTGCCCTCTGTAGAGCTGCAGACAACCAAGAAGAAGCCTTTGGCACAAGGGCAAATGAAAAGTTCGACTGCCAGCAACGGTTGCCATGTTTTCGAGATCCACTTGTGCAAATCATCCAAACTTGGCCAGAGATTTTGGAAACGGCAAATCAGGGTGTGCTCCGTGTGACTCCTTTCGGCTTCTAAGATATCCAATCCAAACTCGACTAGGGTTAAATCATCCGCTGGAGCCTCCAGGTTGGAAGGAGAACCCGACCTTTGATTGACAGGCTCCAAACAGGGCTGATCGCTTGAATGAAATGAGCTGTCTCTGACCTGAGAATAGGAGGATCTTGGCTGGGGGCCTCTAGAATCAAGATCAGATCGCGGGTCCAGAGGATGGGGACCGATAGAAGCAGCACGGTCACAAGATGTTTTCGCCGAACCCTTGATAATGTTTGTCTGCCCATGTGACGGAAAAGAGTGGGGTTGACGAACGTAGCTGCTGGAAATGGAAGCCCAAACCTTGGAGCTCGCGCGAGCGTCAGGAGTCATTGGAGCGACTAACTAGTAATTCAGCAACATAGGTTGGGCACATGAACATGGCGAAATATTTAGCTTGATGTAGGAGTACAAGGGCTCGTCCTCAGCATTTTTTCCCTCCGTTTTGAAAATTTTAAAATAATTTTCTTAATATTATTTATTTTTAAAGTATATATATAGTGTCGATGAAGGTGGTGAATAGAGAGGTTATATTGATAAAGTTAAAATCGGAAGAATCTTTTCAGTTCTTCTTATACAAGTATTTCGAAATAAATAATGACAAAAATTTGATGTTTTTAGTCAAACTATTCATATAGTATGTAACTCTTTTTATATCTCTACATATTTTACACTTTTTTTACATGTCATAGGTTTTATAAACCACTGAATTAGAAAGATGCTCTATAACTCTTAATTTTAAGTTTTATTATATAACTTCCCTATTTAATGTTTTCTTACAATATCTCAAGTATCTTGGAGGATAAATAATAAATAAATAATGTGTAAGAGGTGTAAGAGTTACATACTATTATGAGATGTTTGACCATGATCATATGGGCATTAGATTTTTGCCATGACTCATGATTTTGGATGCCATTTGATTTCTAGTTTCCAACATTTTTATATATTGGAGGCACGAGGTAATCTTATACTATTAATTTATTGTTAGAGGGATAAGATGTATTGGTGTATTCACTTTTAAGATTAATACAAACTTGAGTCTCTTTGACATATGATTTTTTCTTGTAAGGATTTCTCCACATAAGCTTGGTGTTATAATTTGCATTTGTTATGTTTACTTTTTCATTGGTTCACTAATTTTATTGGCTTAATCACATATTTTATTAAGTTAATTATCTATTGTGTTCATATTCTCATTGTGTCAATTATCTTGTTAAGCAATAATATAACTAGTGTAAAGAAGCATGTTTCAGTGTAAAGGTGGTAATTGACTTGAGATTTGACTAAACTTGATTCCAAACATCCCAAGAGTTTGGATCTGATCTTTAGTTTTCTCATCCCTTAGGTTGAATTCATGCATGTGGCTTGGAACCTAATTCACATTTGCAACACAAATTTGACCCCCAAACTTGTAAATTCAAATTCAATTTTAAGCTCAAGTTGGTCTCTTTTCAGCTAGTGGTCATTTATTGATTTGAGTGCAAAATGTTTAAAAATGCACACTAGTGTGTTGTATAAAAGAACAAGCCTCAAATTTATTTTAGTTATCATGGGAGAGAAATGAATCATCTTATGACATCATGAAGAATAACATTGCATCATCATATATCAACATCTGCATAGATAGTAATAGAATATCAATTTATAAATCTACTTAAAGTGTCTTCAAAATTATTTAAATTGTTCAATTATTTCCAAGTGTTTGATCAAGGAAAAGGGAGAGGAACAAGTCACCTCCTATAACAAACTCTATCAATGTCTATTGACATCACCACGTTCAAACAATTGAGCTAAATAAGATTCAAAAAATTAGAAATACCCAAGTTGAGTATGTAAACTAAGGTCTAGTCCATGTATTTGAAAGATAAGGGGAATTTTGTTTGCTAGGGTTTTGCTATGTCTATACAATATTTTTGTTCTTTCTATTATATCTATCAATATAAGATAAATTGAATCTACCACAATAAAAAAAAGGTATTCTAATATGACTTGTATTAACACATATAGAAGTTGGGATATGATAACAACCAATAAAATTTGAAAATATTATTTCATTAAATGAAAGTTGGAAAATACATGTGACCTGATTTTTATCAATTATGATATTGAAAAAGGTATTGGAAATATTGGAGGAGGCTTTGTGAAACATTTAAAAATTATAGGAGCACTTTTCTAAGGCTAGGGCATTGCGACAATCCAAAGGGGGGTGTTGTTACAATCTAGGTAGGGCATTACAACCCTATAAGGGCAGTAGTGATCTTGCTTGCTACAACTTAAAAAAAAAGGGTTATCTTGTGTTTGTTTACTTACTTTTTTCCTATTTGTAGAATATTTTTATTCACTCCAGAAACCTCTAAAACCTAAGCTAAAGTATAGGGGATACAAATGGGTATTTATGTTCAAGAAACTATCTCAATCAATCCTTTAGGAGGTATATTCCAACCTAACAACCATATTTCTATAGGCAAGGGGTGTGTGCAAACCTAGGTGCTTAGTGGTAGTGATGTGTGGGCAAAGTTGGTTGAAACACAATAAAACCCCTATGAGATATCTAATAATAGAGGTGTGTGTAAATGATGGTGTCAAGTGGATTATGATAGTGACCACAAGGGACATGAAATGAGGGGAAATGCTTTAGACTTGAGGAAAGTGGGAATGCAAGGGTTTATATAGACTTATATGGCTATGGCTAGAGGGGGTCTCTATATGACAATCTAATGGATGAATGGGAAAACTAACACTACAAATGGAGAGAGGAGGAAGAAATTATGGAGAAACCCTAATTGAATTCTCAAGAGAGGCTCTACTATGCCTCACATATGGAATTATTCAATGTTTTATCCTCTAACTATGATGGAGTCTTCTATAAGATTTCTTATGTGTAGAGAGATACTAAGTTTTCTAAATTTGTAATGAGAATGCCTAATGATATCTTATTAATGACCGAAGGGAAAATTGATTTAATTATAATTCCTTATAAAAAAATTAGTCATGTTGCTAACAAAAATAGTAAGTTTTAGAGTTAAATATGCGGGGAATAATTTGTTTACTTTCGTAAAGAGGGTCAATATCATTGGGAGTGCCAAGGCCCAAGATACGAATATTAGGGGTATCAATGAACCTATGTGATTTTTGCATCAAAAATTTTGGGGTGTTTTGTGTTGGTTCCTGAGGTTTGTGGTGTCTATAGAATCCTTCTATAATCATTAGGTTGGTTGGAAACAAGAAGTGGTCCTAAAACAAACTAGGGGAGCATAGACTAAAGTGAATGTGTAAAAGTAAGGTAGGAATTATATAGTATACAATTTCATACCTTACACTTTTATCCTACTTTAGTAGGCTAATGATAGTAGAATGAATAAACATACTAAGCAAAATATAGTAATACATAATCTTTTAAAGGATACAAAAAGATATTGGTCTTCTCTTTTTCATTCTCTTCCATGCTCATGTACCTACTTTTGTTTATGCACCAAATCAAAACAATATACTTACCATATAGAAAATTAGTAGAAATACCAAAAACACATGTATTAAATGGGAATAATACATAGCAATAAACTAAACTAAGCATAAAGTTGCATATGTGAACATTAAAATACTAAAAATGAACATATGCAAACATGGACAAAAATTATTATAAAAACAAATACAATGGTTGAAAAATAAAATACTAAATAGACACACCCCATAATCTACATGACTATTATGAACATAATGGGGTAGGATTAAAATTTGGAATGGACTCAAGGAGGTAGGATGGGCTAGTATAATGTCATGTGGGAGAATGGTGTCTAGACTAAATGGTAATAGGCTCAACTAAATAAGAACTAAATGGTAAAAGGAAAAAAGGTAAAAGTTGCCAAGGTGCCCTTAAAATGATGAAATAGGTAAATTGGGCCAAGTGACACCGAAAAGGATAAAATAGTAAAAGGGGCCAAGCAGCCCCAACAAGGATCATGCAGGATGATGGTTTCTAGGCTAAATGTTATTAGGCTCAACTAAATACGAATTAAATGCTAAAAGGAAAAACAAAAAAGTGGCCAAGCTACTTCAAAAGGTTAAAATAGGTAAATGGGGCCAAGCCACCCCAACAAGGATAGCAACTTAAAAGGAGCCAAGCCACCCTAAAAAAGATAAAAGGGTGAAAAGGGCCATGCCAATTCCACCCACTAGGTAAACTAAGTAAATGGTGTTAGGCCAAGTCCACTCATTAGGTAAATAGAGTCAAAGATAAGTGTTAGAAGAAATTAAACTAAGTGCACTTGAAATTATATTACATTACATGTCATTTGGGTTGTAACAATATAAATTAATAGAATTTGAGTAATCAAAAAGAAAAATTTAACTCACAATGTGGAAGAGAATTTCAAAATATACCTAGAAAACCACTTGAGAAGTCCATTGTCTCAAAGGATATCATGATGCATAAGTGTTTGTGCAATGTGTTATCATCCTTCTTATGCATTGTTGTCCCAATATTGATTTTTCATCCAAAAAGGTTATGAAGCTTAACTTTGACACCTAAAAATTTGATTATCCTACATAACACTAACAAAAAGCACAACCATAAGAGACACCAAAAACTACAAACATATCAAAAATCAAATATTAAATCATATATTTGAAATTGAAATAGAGATGACAAAGAGAGCTCAATAGAAAGTGTACAAACCTTTGTTCAGGAAGAGATCCAATAAGATATGGTTAGGGATGTAAGAAAAAAGTGTTAGCTATGATATTTCCAAGAATGGCCAATCCCCTATTTTGGTATCTCAACCTCCATAGATAGTAAACTAGAAAATGTAGATTGGAAAGTGTGTGCACTTAGCTTATGTGTGTTTAGGTGTAAGAATAACAATGCTAAAATAAACTTGTAAGTGTTGGATCCTTGGTCTATAGGGAATAACACCCTAGTGTGTGTATGAGCTAAATGGGGAAGTGGTGAAACACCAATAGATTTTTCCAAGGATATAGAGAGAAATGATATGGAAAGAAAACTTATAACACTATCAAAGAAAGAATGTAAACTTATTTAACAATATTACCAACCAAGTGATGAAGAAGAGAGTGATAACATGGAGATATCACAAGTGTACAATTTTTTCTTTGTGCAAGATTCAATAATGAAGTATGCAACCAAGAAAGAAGAGAGGAGAAATATATATTTTAAAAGGGGTAAACGCTTTTGACTCGGAGCTATGAACTGGTGAGGTCACAAATGGGGGACCTCATCCCCAATATAAATTCTCAACAATTACACCCCAATGGGGTTTGAACCTTGATGGAAAGAATAACAACACAACTTAACCATCACACCATGCCACTATTGGAAAAGAGAGGAGAAATATTACATGACTTAATTCATAATGATTCATTTCTGTTTTGGATCAAACATCTCTTGGCTTCCATAGCTTTGCTTTTTCTCTCTTTGTGTGATAGGTGTTTGATT
>VDFB02104871.1:0-23151 GCA_007258455.2 Sequoia sempervirens | reverse complement strand
TTATATTTTCAATTTACCACAACAAAAAAAACTCTACATTATATCAAACTTATTCTTCAACATTAATGCTTAAAAACTAAACACTCTTACTCTTTTACATTTAATTTTTTGAACTCCTAAAATAATAATTTAACTATTTTAATTCATTTTTTTTTCATAATTGTTGCATGACATTTCCGGCAATCCTGGCACATTAGACGGATACAACCATTTTAATATATCTTATTAATTTATATTTATATTTATAATTCTATTCTTATAAATTTATATTTCTATTTGAAAAAATATTTTTTAAATATTTAATCCAAAGCAAATAACACATGAAAATTAATAATAAGTAAATGTTTGACTTAAAAATTGGATGATCATTTAAATTATTTATAAAAAGGAACATTACTAAAACTATAAGACAAAGGAAAAAGAACTACATCCTACATAAAAATACACTATTTACTAATATATACTAATACAAAATGTTAAAAATAATTTATATTTTAAATCTTATAAATTTAAATTCAAGTAAATTATAAATAATTTAATTTTAATCTTAAAAAAAAAAAAATTTAGCATTTGTTAATTTGCTTCATTCACCTAATTTTTAGTGGAAAAAAATTACGACCATTTTAATATATCTTATAAATTTATATTTTTATTTATATTTCTATTTATATTTTAGATCTTATAAATTTATATTTATATTTATATTTATATTTCTAATCTTATAAATTTATAGTTCTATTTGAATTTTTTTTTTAAAATATTTAATCCAATGCAAATAACACATGAAAATTAATAATAAGTAAATGTTTAACTTAAATATTGGGTGATCATTTAAATTATTTTTAAAAAGCAACATTACTAAAACTATAAGAATAAAATACACTGAAAGTTATCATTATCGAGGCGCCTATTGCACTAAGAAAAAACCTTTCTATAATAGATTGTTAATATTAAATTCAATTGAATGCTAAGCCTAATTGAAACCTAAACCTATTCATAACCCTAAATCTAATTCTACTTGTAACCCTAAACCTAACTCTACTTCTAACCCTAATAGTAATCCTAATTATATCTGTAACCCTAATTTATCTCTAATTATGGTAAGGGTTAGTTTATATTTTTATTAGGAGTAGGGTTAGTATAAGGATAAGCATTACAATTCAATTAGGGTTGGGGTTAGTGTTACAGTTACCTGGGGTTAGTCTTAATATTACATTAAGGTTAGGGTTAGATTTTAATTATATTTAAATTAGGGTTTAATTAGGCTTAGGTTTGATTTCAATCTACAGCTCAATTAGGGTTTAGTTATGGTTGGAGTTAGTATTAGGATAAGCTTATAGTTGAATTTGATTTAAGGTTTAATTAGTATCAGGGTTAGGGTTCAATTAGGGTTGTTATTAGTTTTAGGGTAACATTTGTGTTTAATTTGAGTTAGGATTCAGTTATTATTAGGGCTAGGGTTTGTATTAGGGTTAGGGATAAACTTTTTTGAATTGTAACCCTTTCTTAATTAAATCCCAACCCTAGTTGAACTTTAATTTAATTATAACCCTAATTGAACCTTAACCCTAAACCTAACTATAACTTAATCCTAATCCCACTAAACCTTACCCAAATTTAAAAATCTAACCCTAACCCTAACCAAGCAATAATTGAACCCAAATTAAAATCTATTAGTAACTCTAATTGAACCCTAAACCTAATCCTAATCCTAATGCTAACCCTAACCCCAAGCTTTATTATAAAACCATAACCCTATTAAATCTTAATTTACTTGAACCCCAATTGAAACCCAAACTCAAACCCTAAGCTTTATCATAGAACCAGGACTATAACCCTAACCATAATTGAACCTTAACCCTAAACTTAACACTAACCCTTATCTTAAGCAAACCCCAACCCTAACCCTAATTGAACCATAGCCCGAATTAAACACTAACCTTATTTGAACCATAACCCTTACCTAATTAAATCCTAATTGACCCTTAATTTAATTATAACCTTAATCGAACCCTAACTGTAACTGTTTTTGAAACCTAATGCTACTAAACCTTACCCTAACTTAAAAATCTAACCCTAACCCTAACCCTAACCAAACCTCAATTGAGCCATAATTAAACCCTAATTGTAACCTTGATTGAAACCTAACCCTAAGTGTAACCCTAATTGTACCCTAATGTTAATCTTAACCCTAAACTTTATATTATAGAACCATAACCCTAATTAAATCCTTATTAAACCCTAACCCTAACCCTAACCCTAACCCTAATTGAATCCTAACCTATCCTTGATTAAATTGTAACCTTATATGAACTGTACCCTTAACTAATTAAACCCTAAACCTAACTCTAATTAAATAGTAACCTTAATTGAACCATTATCCTCATCTAATTAAACCCTAACCCTAATTGAACCTTAATTTAATTGTAACCCTAATTGAACCCTAACACTAACCATAATTTAAATCTAACCCTATTAAACCTTGCCCTAATTTAGAACTCTAACCTTAACCCTATATAAACCTCAATTAATTCCTAATTAAGTTGTAACCCTAATTAAACCTAATCCTAATTGAACTCTAATTCTAGCCCTAACCCCAAGATTTATTGTAGAAACATAATGTTAATTAAACCCTAACCGTAATTGGATTGTAAATCTAATTGAATCCTAATGCTAATCCTACCCCAATTTTATTGTAGAACCATAAACCTAATTGAACCCTAATTAAACCCTAACCTTAACCCTTCCCTAACCCTACTCTAACCCTAACCCTAATTGAACTATAACCCTAACCCTAGACTTTAACCCTAACCCTAATTGAACTATAACCTTAATTATACCCTAACCCTAATTTAACTCTTGTCCTAATAGAATTTTAATCTTAATTGTATCCTAATTCTAACCCTAATCCTAACCTTAACCATAATTGAACTGTAATCCTAATCTTAATCTCAACCCTAACCCTAATAGAAAGCCTAAGTTTTATCTTAGAAACCTAATTGTATCCCTAACCTTTTTTGAACCATAACCATAACCTCAATTGAATCATAACCCTAATGTTGAACACTATTAAAAAAATATATTAAAAAAATCATTATATTTTTTTATTTTTAGTTATATAATTTAAATAACTTTTCAAATTTCTATATTTTTTTATATAAAAGATATGCTCAACTCCATAAAATTTCTAATTAATTTCATTCAAATTGAATAACTGAAGATTATATTTTATAAATTTATTTTAATCATTATTTTATATTTTATAATAAAAATAATCTTCTATATAAACATTAATAATCTTTTAAATTTCTATCATTTAAAATATGCAGCACATGACACCTTTCACCTTTCAACGTAAAAAAAAAATTGTATATTTATTTTATTTTTCTTTTATAAATATAATTTTTTATTTATCTTTTATTAAGAATTATCTTTTAATATTATAAATGTTAATCTACTAATCTCTAGTAAAATTTACAACTATTAAAAATGATTACACACAATAAATTAGAAATTCTCAAATAAGATTGAATTATATATTAAAAAAAATCATAATAAAATACTTGAACTAATATTTTAGTCATAAATATTTTTATTTTTGAACTTTTTAAATTTTATAACTATGATATGGAAGCTATTAAAAATAAATTAATGATGTTCATTAATAAATTATAAAATCTTACATCAGATTGAATTATATTTTAGAATAAAATAGTTTGAACTAATATTTTACTCATAAATTATTTTTATTTTTATTTTTAAAATATTAAATTTTCTAATTATAATATAAATACAAACAAATTAAAAAAAAATCATTAGCAAAGTAAATAAATATTTCATTTCAATGTAAATCAATTTAACAGGTGACTATAAATTCAATAGAATGAATATGATATAGAGAATGAAAGTAAGAATGACTCAATGAAAATTATCTATATTCCATGTTAACTACAAGAATATGGACCATGTGAACACAATTTCCATCTTTTTATAATTTTAAAATACACATGAATATTGGAAAGAACTCCACCACTCTTATTGGATGTAGTTGACACGTGTATTTCTTGTTTATCGTTAGTTGCAGGAACTACAGCTATTCTTGTGATACCAATAAAACCCAAACAAACAACCTTTCCTGGTTTTACTCCTCTTTAGACAATAATGTTTTACATTAATTGTAAAAGTTGCATATTTTTCTCAGTAAATTCTGAAAGTTTCACTTATTCAACATTTTAACTGAAAGGAAATTCTGACATGTAAAATTAGGAGAAAAAAAACCTGTAAGCGGCAAAAAGAAAACTCATTCAGCCAGTAAAAAAATTCAATGCAAATTTTAGCTATTTTTACAGATTAATTACTGGCATGAATAGTTGATATGCTTAGAAGATTTGCTTGTTCATGGATCAAAAAATTTCAAAGGAGAAGAAAGGATTGCCCAGAATTTTTATTTTATTTCATTGAAATGACTCCAGAAAAATTACTTCGACACTGAATGCCTTTTGAGCAATTCTTATTTTTGAGCAATTAATTCCATGAACACAGCTTTTGTATTCTAGAATTTTGAGTGATATAATTTTTTTTTGCTTATAACTGTAAAAATGAGTAATTTATTTTGTAAAATTAGTTGCAGAGCGACCTACTAACATCTAGAAAGAAAAAAGAAAACTATAAATTTTCACGCTAAAATTCAAAGTCCTTAGGGAAGCCTGGAGGCAAGAATTCTGAAAAAATGTACTCACCGATTGCTGGAGAGGAGGAAGGCGGAAGATTTTCTACAAAGCAAGGGTTTTCTTGATAAGGATTCATATAGATGCCTTCTGCAACGTAATTAGAAGGCTGAGGCAGTGGCGGTGGCGGAAAATTTGTCTCAGGAAAACATATACTCTTCTGCAAGTTAAGCTAAAAATTTATACTCTAACCTGGAAATAAACTTCAACAGAATACCCTGTTGCTGCAGTTCATGCTCAAGACTAAAAACAGTATAAAAGGTTTCAGTTATCAAAAATACATACCAAAATAGTGAGTACCCAATACAGAAATCTTTCTGAAGAGACCCAAAGAAACAATCCACAGCCGTCTTCATATCAAGACCACCAATATTTAAAACAAAAAATAATACCAGAAATAAAACATTTTGCGTAGATACTTCACCATTTTAATACCTTTAAACTACAAACCAGAAAATGTAAGGAGCAATGTCAATCGAAATCCTAAGAGAAACAATGTTCAAATTTTAAAATGCCCTAAATAACAAACATGAAGCTCCTCGAAATAAATTTACTGTTGCGATTTGAAGAGGTTTAGTCTAAGATCCATGCTTCCATATTCAATAACAAAACGATCTTGTGAAATAAAATCCCCTCTGATATAAAATCTGTAAGCATTAAAAATACCTTTCATATTTAATGTCGACAATCCCTATTTGCGAGTGCCTTGATATTTGTATGGATTGGAACCACAAAATCCGTCTGATTGTTTGTTGTTAGGTCTGTAACCACTATCTTTACATTGATTTGGTATATTTTTTATTTGATTAATGTAATTTTTTCTTCATTAGATCATCAAAATGAGATGACAAACCAAAAGAACTAAATAATTGAAAGGAATAAATGGCATGCCTGACAGCGCTACATCCGACATGATTTCTATATAATTTGGAGCTTGATGCTGCCACATTTTGGCCATTGAGTCTCACAGTAGATGGTTTATATTGATACGGCCACCGATTTTCTTCTTCAGACGTTTGGAAGAAGGCTTTACAGGAAAAATTTCGATGAATTTTTTTGTTCATCCACTTTCGTACCTATTTTGTCCATGCAAAAAAACGATTACAATATAAATTTAATAAATTTAATATTTCCAGCACTAACGACAGCCAGCAAGGATGTCAATTTAAATGTAAAAGGTTTTTCTTAACAGAGAATATTCCTTCATTGCTTTCACTGTATAACGCCTTTCGGCGTAATTAAAATATTTTAAATTAGTGTAGTGTTACAATCAAGGGGCTTTAAACAAGTCATTTAGTTTCTAGTAAATATTCCTCAACTAATTATTTATTTTTTAGTTTTTTTTAATATTCCTCAACTAATTATTTATTTATTTAGTTTCTTTTAAAATTCCTCAACTAATTATTTATTTATTTACTTTTTTTTTTTTAATATCTATTATTGTGATGGTGCATGCGAAGAAAATTTGCACGACCATTTTAACCTCCGGACAGAATTGGACCACCACTGTTTTGGGCAACATTTCTATCGTGAACATTGATGATTGTCTTTAATGTTATCCACATATGTCTTGAAATTTTTTTGGTATTTTTGAAACATTTTAAGCAATAAAGCTATATTCTATTTTTAGGATTAAATTATAGGTTAATAAGTGATGCAGTGTGTTGTGTTCCTGCTGCTAGCAAAGAGCTTTTTGGAGTTTTGTATTGAATGTGGAGAAGAAGATTGAATGGCTAAATATTAGATGCATTATGAAATTAGGAAATTATTAAAGTAGTTGTAGGAAACTAATTCTTGAAATTAAATGAAATCAACTTATTGCTTGAAGAAATAGTAAGTACAACTAAATAATTTAGAAAATAAGTGCTCATTACTTTGTCGAAATATGTTAATTAATATCAATTTTGTTTTGAATATAAATTAAATCATTTGTAGTACTAATTAGTATAATTAGTAAATGAACATTGTGTTTAGTAAAATAATTTATAGACCATTGGCGAATTATTACATGCATTTTGAAAATTAACCAATTGTTTGAAAATATATTAACTAGTACTAAGTAATTTAAAATAAGTGCTTGTTAAAGTGCAAAGATATTTTAAATAATACCAATTTTCTTATGAGTAAATTATTACTAATTATTTAAGAAAACAAGGTAGAACTTGATAATTTTTGTACATAAGTACAAATTTGAGTTTGCACGAATAAACAATATTAATTATTTTTTATAATTACACATTGAATTAGTAATGTGAAATAAATTGTAAGTTAAACTATTTGGAAACACTTAAAACTCGATTTCTTTTGCAAATACTATATTTTTTATAAATTAAAAATTGATTAATATTAATCAATGGATAAGAGTTTTTAGGTTGGTAGTGGAAGGGTTAATTTGTTTGAAGATTTGTAATTAGATTTGTTAGAGTCTTGTATTGAATGCATAAATGGAGAAAGAATGGAATTGGAAAGAATATCATTTTAGAAGAAAAATGCAAAGGGTGAGTTTCGTACTGAATAGAACTTGTTCGAGCAGTTGTATATTAAAGTTCATATTTTTTATGTGCTTGTTAAAGAATATGAATAAATTTTTGTACAAAAGTATTTGGTAAACATATTTATTTGTTAACATAATAATTTTTTGAGTGGAAATGTAAGACATAAAAGATCAAAATAATAGTGATAAGTTTAAAGTTTGAAAGCATTTTGGAGAATGGACATATTAAAAAATGGAAAGTATTTTATATTATTTATTATTGAAGATATGTAAAATAAATATATTAGTAATAGACTAACAATTGAGAAGCATTCGACGAAAGAAGATATTAAAAATATAAAAGTATTTTATTTTGTTTAATACAAAAGACATATAAAATATAAATAATAGCAATAAGTTAAAATGTGAGTAGTATATTATCTTTTTAACTAGTACATTATTATGTTCAGTTAATAGTAATATTTTTGAATTTTTTAACCATGTGTATTTTTTTTATATTTGTAAACCCAATTAATTTATACTTTTTTATTTGTTAACATAGTAAGCGTTTTGAGTAGATATGTAAGACATAGAAAATAAACTAATTATAAATGTTTCTATTTACCATTAATTTAGAAAAGAGCATATGTGATTGGAAAAAAGATAATAGGAAGTAGAGTTGGTATGAATTTAGTTTAATAAACTAATTATGAATATTGATACAAATGACAGGTCTGTTAGTTAACTAGAGGTTTAAATATTAATTTATTTTTTTTGTGCTAGCTTTGGCAGCAAAACGATAGATACTGAAGCGAAACATAATAAAAAAATCAAATATGTAGTCATGAAATCCAAATTTTAGAGGCTTTGCAATTAGGCTAGTGCCTATCGAAGCAATCAAGCCACAATTAATGCATTGTAAGCTTTTACAGTGAACAAGATCGAAAAGAATATCAAAATATCAATAGAAAAAGAGATAAATAATGCTTTTCAAATATCAAAATATGTTCATAAATGCCAAGTATATAATGTTCCCATATTTTTCTAATTTAGTGAAAGTTTAAAATCAATAGTAAACTTGCTGCAAGATAATCAAATTTCATTGGTGAAGCAAGTATTACAAATGAAAATGCTAAAACTAGTTATTTACTATAAATTGTATTGGCTTTACTGCCATCATGCAGTTGATGTGCATGTCATTTTGTTGAAGGGAAAGTGACTACTGCGATGAAAGCAATTTACTATTATAATTGTATAATGTAAATTTGGAATGGCAGGCTTGTCAATCAATCTACAAGTAATGCATTAAATGCGAGTAGGTCTACCACTCATTTTTTTTGAAAGCAAATTAGCTAGTGCACATCATAGCTCACATAACATAAGAATTATGCAACATAACCTAGGCCTAGAAAACATAATAATTGTGCCACTATTGACATAGTATTTAATGCATTAACTATGCATTGATTGTTCTACAGTGCATCAGAGTTATCTACAAAATTTATCATCTATTTCTATTCTTGCTACTTTGCTTATAAGGAAATGGATTATAGAGGCATACGAGAGAATTAAACAAATGAGAACAACCCATGACAAATAATATGTTATTCGTAGACCTGAACCATGGAAACAAGTTTAAAATTTGCAAAAAATAGACGAACATGATAAATTTTTGCAAGCATTCCCCGTTAACCCTTGTAACAACAAGCAAGCATGAAAAACATAGCAACTAGTCACTTGCCCATAGTGCGTCGTTACAGAATAACAAACATCCAAGAACGTAACCTAAAGCTAAAAATACATAAGCTTTTTAACAAGCAAGAAACATACAAGATAAAGCACAAATAAAACCCAATACTCGCTTCACATTCCATGAATTAACTATGCATTGACTGCTTTTGTATGCACTATCCCTTCAACACATCTCGAACAATTTTCTTTCTGAGATTTGCTAATACGGTGGTAGGCAGTGAAGCAATAAACATATAATTAACGCATTCATTGCTCCCATAGTCCACATGACCTTGTTCAAAGTATATGCAATTTACCATACCCACTTGCTCTGTTAGCACCTTTAACAATGGGCAATACTTCTAGTTATAATTAGCACAATCAAGAGTTAAAAAAATGAGAAGCTTTTCAACAATTGAGAAACATACGATAATGAGCACAAACAAAACCCAACACTAGCCTAAGATTTCATGAATTAACTATGCATTCATTGCTTCCATACCCAGTAGCTCTCCAACACATTTGACACAATTTGCATTTAATGGATTAAACTTGCATTCACTGCTTCAGTACCCATTACCCCACTACCCAAGTCCCCACAATTTGCATCCACTGATTAAATATTGTCCATGATACACAATGTCCTTCTATTTTCCTAATTTACTTAAACAAATGAAATATTGAATTTTTGTTGTAACATCGAGCAAAACCTGTACATATCAAGAATGAGAAGTAGAAAATATAGAATGTTGAACAATGTAAATATAAAATGAACCATTAGTTTTTCTTCTATGCTTTGTTATAAAGTGAATGCCAGTTGTTATGAGAAAAATGTACTTGAATATACAAGTTTAGGAAGGTAAAAAAAAAATTATAAACTTTTGAAATTGATTGCGTAATAAACTATGTGAAATTAAAATACAATAATTGCAATAGTAAATATAGTATATTTAGAAGCCATATGTTACTGGATTTTAAGCTTTCTGAAGCGAGAAACGAGAAAAATGAGCATTGTCTAATATATAGGAAAACATGTTGAGTGTAAAGTGAGAGATGCTAAAAGTTTTAATCCATATAACATGAAATATAGTCATATAGGCCAAACAACTAGGAATATAAGCGTAAGATAAAAGCGATGTGCCAGTTGGTGCAATGTCAGCTACGTTTGCAGTTGCTTGTGTTTGTTCGTCATCTACAATGGAATTGATAGAATTAGTATAGGAACCATTGTCCTATGGAATATTAAACATTTTTTGCAAATTGAGAACAAAAACAATTATTTGTATCAATATTGTTTTGTACCTTGTTGTAGCATATGATGTTCATTTAGTCAGACAAATAGCTTTTGTAATGACATTGTTTTGATTGAGCTTGAAATGGCCTTTGAAAACAAAGTCCCGTAGTGCAAATACAACTGTTGATTTGTCCTTGACATAGTCTTCGTATTTCATGTTTTGGAAGGCGGGCAAGAGTTGTTGCATGACACAGTTTTCAACTAAACAATGGATTTTTTGATTGTCATTTGTTATGATGATACTTTGAGGATGGAGTAAGTATATGTAACTGACTTGTATGTCACATTGGTTGCAGTGAGCATCGTTCTATTACAACATTCCATAACTATAGAATCTATACTTGCATATTGGGCAAAAAGCTTTGAATGGATTTGAAAGTGTGTTTGCTGCCCTTAATGTCCCTGAAACCTAAAACATGTAAACATATATTGTTATAAGTGTCAGTATGAAAGAGATAGTTTGAGAAAGCGACAAGATATTTCTAAAGTTACCGTAAATGTTGATTACATCAATGTAGTTAGCTTTTCCATTGTTCTTTTGTTATTCAATTTGCAAATAAATGTTGAATGGCCTATATGGAACATGTTCTTTTCATCTTTGGTTTTTAGGATATTTTTGAAAAGAATTGCTGGAGTTTTGTTCCTAAAAAGTTGTTGCATTATTTGCAAGTACTGTTGTTCATGAGATGAATGCAGTTGCAGTTGCATGGCAAAGAGAAACTTAGTTATTGTTAGACAAAAAATTTAGTAGAGGAAAAAATGGTATAGGAATGGGTTAAAATAGATTAGTGGCATATGGTATGTAGATATTTGTACTTGTGCTCTGTCGGATTCTACTCTGACATCCTTGATATCAATAGCATATTGGCTACTAACTTTGCTAGCACCAACAACAAAAGCACCTATTGTTCCACTTGGATTTTGATCTGTGACTCCTAGTAATTGGCTTGTAGTTGTATCTAGAATAAAGTAATAGTCTTTAGAAAATCGAGGCATGCTTTCAACTGTGGTAGTTTTTGTCAGTACCAATATGCAACCACAGTCCCCTTTGTCATCAAATGTTTTACGTGCAATTTGGAAACCAGATATTGAAACTCCTATTCCTAGAATTATCTTGTGTTGATGTTGTTGCACAAGGTTTCCATTGATATTTATTGTAATTTTCATTTATGCTTTAAGTTCTGTGAGATCTGCATGTCGTACCTCATTTGTTTCATTGTCTTTGTCCAATGTTCATTTGTAGATGACAATAATGTCACCTTTGAATGTGTCGCCAAATTTTTTTGGATTTAAGTCTTTGATTGATATCGACTTGTTCACTTTTGTTCTGAAAAAATAGAGGAAAACACAAATCTTATGTGGTTGATGGAGACATGCATATGATAGGTTAATAAAACAAGTTGTTTACCGTTTTCTTGTGTCTTTTCCATGTGTTGCATTTGTTGTGCTGGTCTTTTTGTTCGTTCCATCATTTGTTTGCAAAGCAATTATATAGCATTAAAGAGTACATTGGAGCATGTGTCAGTCATATATGCTTAGGTTGTTGGAAATAGGATGCCATTTAATTGCAAATCCTAAACATTAATTATTTCATGTATCTCCTAGATTCTTGGAATGTGTTCAACAACACTAAGATTAGGATGGGATTAATATTTGATGAAATAATCATGATTATTGACATTTGTAATTAATTCTACATGTAAGGAGCATGTGAGGGAATCCATAGTGTGTTCCTAAATAATAGGGGCACATGGGGCACCCACATGGTAAGGTGACACTCACCTTGTGTTTAGTTAACTATACAGAGTAACAGTTAACACTTCTGTATGCATGTAAAGATCCTAGGAGTTAGGATTTGATGTTTGCATGCTTGAAGTTCAGTTCAATTCAATTCAAATCAGTTCAGTTTAGTTCAGAATAAATTTAGTTCAGTTCAGTTCAGTTATGGTTGAGTTGTCTTTAGTTAGTTTCAGTTGTATGTTAGTTAACTTCAGTTAACTTGGAATGCATGGCTAATAACATTGAGTTGTATGAAAAATAATAGGGACTACCTCTAGTTAACAGGGGATGACCATTCTTTGGGAATGGTGTTGAGTAAATGTTTCAGTTAACTAGAAATCACTTGGAGCCAACTTGGGCGCCCAAGATTCTTTCTTGGATTTACCTCTCTTGCATGATAAGATATTTCTGAAGGCTCAGTTAAGTAGGATTACTTATGGGCGCCAACTTTGAGGAAGAGCTTTGGAATTATCACCAAAGTGAAGGATAAGTTGTAGCTTCAGTTTGGGATGCCCAAATGCATGAAGCACATGTTGTAAGCTTTAATCTTCACATAATAACTCAACTTGAAGCAATATGGCGTACCTTTTCAAGGGCTTGAGCTTGTGCATTGTAATTATCACCATTTGGAGATTACAAGGTTGCACATTGTCTCTATATCTCATTCAAGTTGAAGAGAGTTTTCATAATTGTTATTTGCAGGTGTGAAGAAGATTGGTAAAGATAGAAGAAGAATTCTCAAGCAAGAATTGGAGCTATTGTAATTCAGAGATTGAATAATAGAATAATTCTTGGTGGAGTTTTTTCCCGAAAGGTTTTCTCCACGTTATATCTTGTGTAATCTTTCTAATATCCTGTCTAGTTCTTCTATCAACTTCTCTCTTCATTCTACAATAGTAAAATGAATTAATCAAGACAATCACCCACAAAGAATATATGTAACAAAGAAATATCTTACTTAGATCAGCAATATTAAAGTTTTACAGAGTATTAAGCTAAGAAAACACCTCATTTTTCAACATAGGTTTGTCTATAGTACTGTACAAGATGTTGAAAATGCATTTTCATAGGGTTTGCATGATGGAACAATATAAAGTACGGTAGGAATTTGGCTAGTTTGTTAAAGTGCAACTACTTTCTTCCTGATGTTGTTGTCCAAATACACGTGTGTTTGTAGAAGGATTTCGATAGCCATTGAGTACAAAACATGTTTTTCCAAAAATGAAATACACCAGTTTGAATGAGTGGAAACCAAACAAAAAGCATGAATACAATGAAGGGTTTTAATCTGAATGCAAAACCCAATATGAATTCCTAGTTTTTGTTTGGTTTAGCTCATTTAGGCTCAGTGCATTACTTTTCTTCAATAGCATTTTTTGTGTGTTGCTACAATAGTCCTTGTTTTCTCGACCCTTGTTCCGATTAGTTGCACACAACACTTCCCTAAAACAAGAACGCTATTATATAGACATAATGGACATTTATATATTTATACATATTACATTGTATATATAGTTATATAAAATTATGTATATAAGAACCTATAACTGTTTGGTCAACAACACTTGTAAAGAATCAAAGAAACGGTTTTGAACATTTAATTTGAATGTGCCTGTTGTAGTAAGATCATTATTTCTAAGGAATTTTTCTATATTTTATACTAGTGAGCAGCTTGCATATTCATAGTTATTAATGCCTATTATTTCTATATTGTTATATCTTGTCTTCATTCCGAAGGTGAAATCTTTAGTACTTTGCACATATGTATAATATAGCGAAGTGGATATTTTGCGTATACATGAAAATGTTTCATTACAAAAAGAAAAGGACAGTGATCAAAGAATCTGACTTGAAATTTTCTTGTTTAACAGTTGACTATATTTGTGGTAGTGTAGATATTTGTTTCCCACTGAAATTGTAAACAACAGGTCCTGTTATAGAGACATTTCAGATAGATAAGCATAGTGGATGACATGTTAAATGCAATTCATAGACATAAATCAATCATTGCTTAGTGAATGTCGTAAGTGCTAGAGAAATACACCTTTTTAGTAAAGCAACGCTTTGTTTGTTATGTTTCAATTGCAAATAAGGAGACTGTAACAAATATGGACTTGAAACAAATCTGTTCATTTATTAATGCATAACAGTGTGCTTGCTTTTTCATTTTCCTTTAAGTAAATTAGGAAAATAGGGGGACATTATATGTAGTGGGAATTATTTAATCAAGGAATGCATACCATGCAAGTTTTGGCGATGTGCTGGTCAGTATTGAAGTAGTGAATGCATGTTTAATGCATGCCTTGTGATATGTGTTGATCGGTATTGAAGCAGAGAATGCATAGTCAATTCATGAAATATGAAGCAAGTGGTGGTTTTTGCTTATTATTTGTTTATTGTTTGTTGAAAAGCTTGCTTGTTTTTGGCCACATGGTGTTGTCTTCGATATCTAGGATTCTGTGGAGTGCTTGAATTACGAGAGAAGAGCCATAGGAACAATGTGCAACTGGTGAGTGGATTTTTCTATTCATTTTTGATATTTGATAAGTAAAAGCGTTACAGGTGAAAGTGAATGGTTTGAACAGGGTCTTCTGGACCGTGGATGCATTGGAAGCATTAACTATTTGTTGATTGCTTGAGTAGCTATTGATTTGTGAGCAAAGCTCGTAAAGCAATCTATGCAAGATGTGTTGGAGGACTTGTGGGTACACATGCAGTGAATGGATAGTTAGTTTATGAAATATTAGGAAAGTGTTGGGTTTTATTTCTATTTATTCTTGTTTGTTTATTGTTTGTTGAAAGGCTTATGCATTTTTAGCTGATGGTTGTGCTTTTGTATGTTCATAATTCTATAGAAGTGCATTGCTGGTAAATGGCTTCACTGTTGGTTTATGATACTTTGTAACTAAAAGTATTTGTTGTTGTTACAAGGCCGAAGGGGGAAACTTGATGCAAGTGGGTAGCATTGAATGCATAAGCATGTTTTTATTGCTTGATCGACCAGTGACCTATGAGCAGCTATTTTGAAAAGAAAAATCAACAACTGCAATTGTAAGTTGCTTCTGGGAAAAAAATAGTTCCATGTTTGTGGATTAGATGCCATGGCATTCATTCAGTATGCTCATTTGTTCATTTGGCAACTAAAATTCTTGAAATTCGCTTATGCTTTGTTTATAACTCTACAAATACATTATTTTTAGGAAAATTGGAATGTTTGAAATTTATTCCAAAGAAATGGGAACAACGATAGAACAGTATGATCTTCCACTTGTTTGTTGAAAATAGGCGGTGGTTCTTGTTAAAGGTAGAAAGTAGAAATATGAGCAAAGTCCATGACATAGGCAATGGACACATAGTTGATGTATTGAGTGCCCCTGAAGTCATTTTTCTCTAAGCAAATAAGCCAAATAGACCACTGCAATAAATTTTTGGAAACATTTAGACATAAAATTAAAAATTTCATAGATTTTTCTTGCATGCTACTGCCTATTGAAACAATAAATCTAGAATGAAAGAATTATGCTTGTGTGCAACAGAGAAGTGCTTGGTGAACGATGTAAAAGAGTTTTGATTTTTGTAGCAACCACATTTTACTAGATATTGGGATTGGTTGCTATCAGTAACACCAACATATTATGTTCCTTAAAAGTAACTTGGTAGAAAGAAAAAAATATTTTCATGTCTATGAATTACATGGCATGTCATACATTATGTTATCTGTCTCTTTGGGACGTTAGATTCTTGAACAAGCATTCTCCTTTATTGTTCATAATTCTTCCAATACATAATTCTTAGATACATTGGAAGAATTAAATTTCATTGGAAATAAGGTAGGAGAATGGTACAAGAATATGACCTTAAAGTTTGTTGTTAAGGAACCAAGTCAATTTGTAGTAGAAAAGATCTTTTTCCTACAATTCAATTGTAAGAAGTGGTTCCTATCACAAGTAGAATGCAAAAAAATCAGTACAGGCCATGACATTGAACATGCTAGGCATGATCATTTGCTACTTTGCAATGAGTTGCAACTATTTTCGAAAATTTATTATGTGTTTCAACTTTGCTAATTTTCTTATAAGCAAATAAATATTAAAGCCACTGCAATAAATGAAAAAATAGATAGGAGAAAATATATTCAAATTACACAGTCTAGTCAATGTTCATGGTGAAACAATGGATATGGATTACATATTACATGTTTGCAATTATGCATTATTTTGATTGCAAAAGTAACTTGTTTTTTCTCAAAAAATAGTTGTGTTATAGACACATTTCAAGGCTTAAAATTCATTTGGGGGAAAGGAAAAGAATGATACAAAAATCTGACCATCTAGTTTTTTGTTCAAGAGTGAGAAATATTCGCAGTCAGATAGATCTTTGTATCTGGCTTCAGTTGAAAGCAATGATGCATGTCAGTGGGACAAATTAAACAAATGAGCATAGTGCATGACACATAATATGTTATTCATAAACGTGAAACATAGAAGCACATGATAAAATTTGCAAGCAAAAAAAGAGTTATGCAATAAATGGGTATGTGCAGGATCATGATGGGTCAAAAAGTGGCAATGCGAAAAAAATTACATTTTTCATCGACCCAAAAACGCGAAAATGCCGAGTTGACTTTTGTGGCTTGGTGTCGTTACATTGCTCCAAAGCAATGCCCAAACCAAGATTTCCAAATTAGATATCCGATCCAAATCGGATATCCGATTTGAGGCACATATATATATATATCTATTTGCAGGATGTTAAAATCATTTAGCATTTGCACAGGCCGCGGGCGCACAGTGAGGAGGATTTTCACATATCAGATATCCAATTTAGCCAATATCTGATTTGAAAGGTTAGTTTTTGGATTTTTTTTCCTTTAATCGAATTTTGAATTAGATTTGTATAATTTTAGTTTGCTTTATATGGATTTTTTTTAAAATAGGGTTTTGATTTATTTTTATGAAAAACTTGAGTTTAGAATGGATTTTGATTAAAAATGAATGTTTTTTATGGATTTTGATTAAAAAATAGTGTTGTTTATGTATTTTTATTTAAAATTAGAGAATCTTATAGATTTTTGATAAAAAGTAGGGCTTTTTTTGATTTTTTTTTAAAAACTAGGGTATTTTTACAATATTTATATTTATATTGTCTAATTTCAATTAGATTAATTAGTTTTTAACTTTAATCAAGCATTATGGCTGCTGAGAATGAAAATGCACAAATTTCAAACGATCCACCAGCTAAGAATGAAAATGCACAAATGTCAAACGCTCCACCACCTCCGCAGCCATCAATTGAAGACTTAATTGGTGAAAAATTGCAGCAATTGAGGGGCATTTCTAATGTTTATATGAGAATCCCTCGATTATCCGAGATGTCAAACACATTGAAGGAAATAATTAAAAATATAAAAACCCTCTCCACACAACATAATGCCTTTCATTCGTGGTGAGAAGACATGAGGGAATATTACACATGTGGATTGTCTTATGATGATGTGAAAGATCTCAGAATAACCAGAGCCCAAATAGCCTCTTTATTTGTTAACCCCCGCACTGGTTTTCCTGTTAATGTTAATAAACCAAAACTTTCTATAAAATGGTGCACGCATAGGGACATTGTAGATAACTTTTGGGATCGTTGGTGTATGGTTTTTGATAAACCACCGAACAACAATTGTGATATACCATTTTACTTTATTAAAAAATTATATGTTGAGTTTGTGTTAGGGCATCATGTCAATTACTTTGACATTAAACCCTTCCAGGGCATTGGTGGAGGTATGCCCCAGGATAGACCAGGGGAAGTTAGAGTAGTCTCGTGCCCATATGTTCCCCCTCCTCCCCTTTCTCCACCACCTCTAGTATATCATCCAGATATTATGCAGGATGCGGCCACACAGACTATCTAGTCTATTCACTCTTTGAGTGGTCTTTTGGTTTTGCATGCTTCTACAGTAGCTTAGACACATTCTAGTGATGTTGGCAATGGATCGAGTGTTGTTGTGTCATCCTTGTCAGGTCCACATATTTGTGTGCCACAGACTCACTCTATGTACCACCAGATATGCTTGGGTCCTCTTGTACAACCCGTTGAGAATCCCTTGGACACTTCTGATTATGACCTCCATGATGTGGACATTATAGATTAGATGCAGGGGAGTGGAGCGCACCCTACAGAGTCCTCTCCTGCTAGAGAGGGGGACATTGGAATAGTGACACATGTAAGATTTAAGTTGTAAATTCATAACTTGCATTTGTTTTTAAATGAATATTAATAAGAGATAGTATAAAGTACTAATATTTATTTACATGGTCTATTTAACAGTTGATGTCTGAGGAGGAGCTCGCACAGGTGACTGATAGAACCCTTAGGGACATTTCATTTGGCCTCGACACACACACAATATATATTTTTGCACTCACTCGTTTACATTTTTTTATTATATACTTTCTTGTCATTTGAATTGTCATTAATGAAATTATATAATAACTTATATGTTTATCTTATTTTCCTCTTGTAGGAAATACCTAGTGCAAGCGAGGTGCAACCTTGTCCAGATTATGGAAGTGCAATGTTAGATAAGGGGAAGGTAATTGAACTCAAATTTGATTGAATTAATATTTTAAGATCTTATATTGATTATACATACATCACATAGATTGGTAGTTTCATATGTACTTGTCATTTTTATGTACAAGCAATTATGAGCTATACATCATTGTTGACAAGTGCCACAACACCTGAAGGAGTAGGTATTGGAACACCTCAAGGAGTAGGTGTTGAAACACCTCAAGGAGGAGGTGTCGAAACACCTAAAGGAGAAAGAAAAAGATTAGCCTAAAGAGGTATGTGTTTATTTTATTTTGTGTTTGGTAAATATGTTCCTATTACCGACAATTGTATGCTAACTTGGATCAATTTTATGTTTTTGTTCACATATATAGATTGACATTAAAAATTTTGGTTTGGTTGGTTCTTTGAGAGGGGTATATTCTAGGACTCCTGACCCTTTGAAGAGACAGATATTTCAGGTAATCAAGATTTCAATTTTAGAGTTCAATTATAATTCAATGTATATTGATTTTGATGTTAATTATTTGATTTTAAATCATATAGTATAACTATTCTCAATTGTGGTTTGAATTTTTCTTGTGCAGCTACCTTCAGAGCCAACGAGTGCTTCAAAGAGGCTCCATTTTGATGATCCACCTAGTAGTTTAGGATGAGATAGACATTTTGGCATGTAAATTTTGAAGACATCGAGATGGATATGCCACATTTTGTAAACTTTGTTTGAGTTGGCGTTGATGCCATTTTTGTATATGGAGATACACTCAATATTATTGGATAATTTGATATATGAAAGTTGATAATCAAAAATTAATTTCTTCCTCATGTGCATCATTAAACTCTTTGAAAATTTAATCAAGTGAGCAATGGTTAAATATCAATGTACAATAGCATTAAAAAAATGGTTGTATTATGTATTTTATATTCATATCACTGATTACATTGCATTTCACATCTTTCAAACTCAAAGCATTACTTCACATTGCATAACTAACAACTAGATGATGATAGATGAAAAAAATCAATTACAATATAGTTTTTACAAAGTCAACCTAAGCAGTTATGCAATTACTTCACTTTACATAACTAATAACTAGGAGCAGTTGTCAATTGCATTTTCTTTTCATGGAATTTTATGAGACCACATTTTGTTGAGGCACTTTTTCAAACAGTTCACTGCCTTGTCTATGCTACCACATTTTTCATACATGTGTACCAAAGCTTTTTATCAAACAGTTCACTAGCTTGTTGTTATGGCTAAAATCCTAAAATAAGTGCTTTCAAACAAGCTATGGATTGATGAAGAGTGGGGGTGCAAACATATGTGAAAACTACCCTTGACTCCTTTGGACCAAATTTGAGAAACAATAACATACCCCTATCCTAGGCTAGTGAATTAGCCCTCTTTCACAAAGTGAGTTCCCTTTAAACCCTTGATCTTCACAAGAACACCCCAAACAATCTTGAGTTGTGTCATAAAACAACAAATTCTAAGATTATTCTGCACCTACAGGTCCTTTAGCAAGCTGTCCCATGAAACCATCTGTTTACCATGCAAATGCATAGGGTTTATTGAAAGTCCCACTTGCACAACTCCCCTGACCATGCCACCGACTTAGAAACCTCTATTATGACCCCAATATGCTTAAACATTAAAGAGATTCCCCCACTCTCATTGATTTTAACAAACCCTAGGCTAAAAGCTCCATTTTCATGCAATTTAAGCAATGATTTGCTTAGGACAACACCTCCAAGACTCACAAATAATTTCCCCTTTCTTAAATGGACATGCACACATTCAAATCATATTGTACACAACCTCTCCACCGAGCCACATGAAAGGTACAGTAGGTGGAGGGCTTCAATAATTCATAATTTACTCAAAATGCAAAATCTGGATTCACTACCCACCTTGAGAAAACTTGGCACAAAACTCACAAAAAATGAAAAGAAAGCACTCAAACCAACTTTAAAGGGGTCTTATTCTTGCTGCCCCCTCATTCCACATGCTATGCAACCGTTTACTTGTTGTGTAGGGGTCGAACAATGGAGAAAACACAGTTTTTTTCTGTAGAAACCACAGTTTTTGCAAAGTAACTCAATATGATCTTATTGATTCTTCACAAAATTACATTCATCAATCCCCAAAATGACTTCCTCAACCTTTTTTAAGATTCTTCCCCACATAAAACAACTGACCAACTCCCAATAACTGACTTACAAACTAAGTTACATGTTCAGGTTTGGGTTCGGGTTCGAGTTCGGGGGTTCAGTTCGCCAGTTCAGCTAAATTTTTTGGGGGGTGGTTCGGTTTTTTTTGGGTTCATTAGTAAAAAAACATATAAAATTAAAAATAAATAAATAAATAAATATATATATATATATATATATATATATATATATATATCTTGACACAGTATGAATTAGGATTAGAATATCACATAACATCCATATAAACAACAAAACCATAAACTTGAATGTCATTTTAAAACATGCATGATAAATATTCATCATTGAAACTTGAATTGTGGCAACTTGATATATAGAGTCTATTGATGCCAAGGTTCGAATTTGTATGATTTTGAAAAAAGAAGCCAACTAAGTAGGAGTTATCGGCATTCTTTAGAAATCATAAAAGAATTTATTTAATTACACTAGCCATTTTGATGTCTTGCAATCTCAAATGCTAAATCTATGAAGAAGTTAACTTTCTGTTGTCCACTAGTTTCCATTAAAAAGAAAGCAACAAGCTATGGTCTCATGGCTTTCCTGCAAAAATCAACATTGGAGTTAGGTTGGAGGCTGAAAACTACTTATGCGTGCATAAATAAATCTTCTTCTACAACTTGTATGACCCTAACCGTGTTCCATCACATCCCAGGATGGATTACGTTTAAGTTAGGTATAGTCCCCTTCACACCAAAGCGAGGCAGAGTTGAGCTTCACGTTAGTCGTGATACGCTAAGAACCGAAATTTTAAAGGAAACAATCTTTGAGTAGACTATTTCGTACGTGATGCCTACAAAATTTTTGTTTGAGGCTACAAGATGGAGTGTTGGGTCCCTCTACAATAACCTCTCTCGGTTTTTGCTATCTCAGAGGCGTTTTCCTGTGGTGGCAAGTTCTCAGTTGAGGGAAAAGTTGTCAGATGCAAGCAGTGTAAAGTTGCAAAGTGGTGCAAATTTCATTCATCAACTCGTATGACCAAACATACTATTCCAACACATCCGGATGGGTATGTTTACGCTAGGGATGATCATCTTTTGCACCCAAATACATTGAATCACTCCGACTTACATTGGATCGACGATTTCCTTTAAGAGTTCAATGTGTTAAAAGGCAACAATCTTTGAAGGGCTATTTCTCAGAAACCATCCATTTGAGGCTATGGGATCATGTTTGGCCCATCTACAATAATCTCTCTCAGGATTTTGCTATCTCAGAGGCGTTTTCCTGTGGTGGCAAGTTTTCAGTTGAGGGAAAAGTTGTCAAATGCAAGCAGTGTAAAGTTGCAAAGTGGTGCAAATTTTATTCTGCAACTTGTACGACCAAATGGACTGTTCCAACACATCCAGATGGGTACGTTTACGCTAGGGATGGTCCTCTTTTGCACCCAAATACATCGAATCACTTCGAGCTACATTGGACCGACGATTTCCCTTAAGAGTCCAAAGTGCTAAAATTCAGCAATCTTTGAAGGTTTACTTCTCAGAAACCGTGGCATTTATAGAATCTTCGTTTGAGGCTATGGTATTTTGTTTGTCCCATCTACAATAACCTCTCTCGGTTTTTTCTATCTCGTAGACGTTTTCCCGTGGTGGAAAGTTTTCAATTGAGGGAAAAGTTGTCAGATGCAAGCAGTGTAAAGTTGTAAAGTGGTGCAACTTTCATTCAACAACTCGTACGACCAAACAGACTGTTCCAACATGTCCGGATGGGTACGTTTACGCTAGGTATGGTCCTCTTTTGTACCCAAATATGTCAAATCACTCCGAGCTACATTAGACCGACGATTTCCCTTAACATTCCAAAGTGCTAAAAGGCTGCAATCTTTGAAGGGCTATTTCTCGAAAACCGTGACATTTATAGACTCTCCTTTTAAGGAAATGGGATCGTGTTTGACCCATCTACAATTACCTCTCTCAGTTTTTGCTATCTCGGAGGCATTTTCCCATGGTGGCAAGTTTCAATTGAGGGAAAAGTTGTTAGATGCAAGCAATGTAAAGTTGCAAAGTGGTGCAACTTTCATTCAACAACTCGTACGACCAAAAAAACTGTTCCAACACGTCTAGATGGATACATTTATGTTAGGGATGGTCCTCTTTTGCACCCAAATACGCTAAATCACTTTGAGCTACATTGGATCGATGATTTCCCTTAAGAGTTCAAAGTGCTAAAAGGAAACAATCTTTGAAGGGTTATTTCTCAGAAACCATAACATTTACAAACTCTTCGTTTGAGGCTATGGGATTGTGTTTGGCCCATCTATAATAACCTCTCTCAGTTTTTTCTATCTCGGAGGCGTTTTCCTGTGGTGGCAAGTTTTCAGTTGAGGGAAAAGTTGTCAGATGCAAGCA
>VDFB02104870.1:0-10128 GCA_007258455.2 Sequoia sempervirens | reverse complement strand
AATGGCCACCATAAATCTTTCTGATAGAGATAGTCCTCCATCTGCATCTTCCATAACTGATAGTTTTGTCCATTAAACTTCTCAACCTTCTTACCCTCGTCTGCCATTGCTCCCACTCAACTGTGAGACTCCCACTCAACCGTGAGATCTTTCCTACAAACGATAATCGAAACACAACCCGCTATGATACCACTTGTTAGGGTTAGAGATGGTAGATCTAACAATTAAATGTAGATTTAATAAACAAAACAGAGAAACTAAAACATGCACATAATAAATCATAACACAAAATTTAACGTGGTTCACCCAATCTGGGCTACATCCATCAAACCGCAGCCATCCAATACTTTTATTATTCAGTGAAAAACCTATTACAATCTTGCGAATAATTGTGTTTTTTATCATACAGTAATACCCATCCGAACCCCTTTTTAACAGGCTTAGAAGCTTCTAGATTTTTGGTTCTACAAAATCGGATTTTTCTTTTTTCATTGATTTTTCCCTTTTTCGGTGATCACGCAAAAAAGTAGGAAGAAAATTTTTCTCGGGGGCTGCCACCCCCAAACTCCCACCTGAGGCCTAGCCCAGCCAAGGACCCTGGCAAGGATAGGGGGCTGGGGTGTACAAGATACTGCACAGCAAGTATAGCATGATCACTGGCCACATACCAAATGATCTTTCTATTTTGAACTTATGCATAACTGAGACTTAAGATCAGAAATCATCAACTTACTATTGCCTATGAACAATATATCATCAACATAAAGAGCAATAATAAGAACTTGATCACTTTTAGCTTTGTAATAGACACAATGATCAGATTTTGATCTTACAAATCCCAAAGACAATACAAAAGTATCAAATTTCAGGTACCACATTCTAGGTGACTGCTTTAACCCATACAAAGACTTTTTTAACTTGCAAACCAGTTTCTCTTTACCTTTCTCCATAAAATACTTAGGCTAGGACATGTAAATCTCTTCTTCAAGATCACCATGAAGAAATGGTGTCTTCACATCCATCTATTCGACCTCTAAGTCATATGTTGCTGCAAGTGACAAAAGAAATCTGATAGATGTCAGCTTAGCTATAAGAGAAAAAAATTCCTCATAATCAATTCCCTCTACCTGGGAATAACCCTTCACAACCAACCTTGCCTTATATTTTTCCACATTTCCATCCAGACCAATATTATTTTTAAATACCCATTTGTAGCCAACAACTTTTCTGCCTTTAGGAAAGGGCACCAAACTCCAAGTTTCATTATTTTCTAATGATGCCATTTCTTCATTCATGGCTTCCAACCAAGTCCGAATCAGACATTTTAAATGCCTCTTTCACAATCCTAGGCTCATCAGTGCTAGAAATTAAAGCATAAGCATAAGTAGAATCTATCAAAGAAAACCCATACCTATCAGGTTGCTTTCTTTCGGGAGTTGACCTCCTCAATTGCTGAGGCTGAGGTTCTTCTTCTTCTTCAAAACTTTCAAAACTACTTGAGCTCTCCTCAGTTTCAGGTACATTTTGAATTTTCAATTCCTCTTTCTATGGTGTAGGAGGAATTTCAACTACATCCTTATTGTTTTCTGACTTTGTCTCTGACTACAGATCCAACGTAGAAGGCTTCAACTCATGAAAGATTACACTTCTACTGTACAAAACCTTCTACGTATCAGGATTCCAAAGCTTGTATCCTTTTATGCCAACACTATAGCCAATAAAAATACATTTAACAGCCTTGTTCTCCAATTTAGATCTTTTCTCATACGACACATGAGCATACGCCTCACAGCCAAAAACATGAATATGTCTTAAAGAGGGCTTCTTACGAGACCACACTTCCAAAGGTGTTTTCTTAACAAGAGTAGAATTTGGAGAATGATTAATCAAGTAACATGCAATAGCAACAACCTCAGCCCAAAACTTCTCCTCCAAGCCAGCACTACTCAGCATATTTCGTGCTCTCTCCATCACTGTCCTATTGAACCTTTCTACAACTCCATTTTGTTGTGGAGTATAAGGTGTATTCTCATGTCTTTTAATCCCATGGTCTTTACAATACCTTTCGAAATCATTAGAGAAAAATTCACCGCCATTATTAGTCCTTAAGCATTTAATTTTTCTTCCAGTTTAATTTTCTACAAGGTTCTTAAATTCCTTAAACCGACTGAACACTTCTAATTTACTTTTCATAAAATATACAAATGCTCTTCTTGAATAATCATCAATAAACGACACATAGTATCTTGATTTACACAAAGAAGGAACATTCACTGGACCAAATACATCAAAATGAATATAATCTAGCAAACCAAAAGATTTATGAGGACTGGAGTAAAAAGAAACACGGTGTTATTTTCCATATATACAATGTTCACAAAATTCAAATTTGAGGTTACAATCTTCAAGCCCCTCAACCAAGTTTTTAAACCTTTCTCACCAATGTGGCCAAGCCTATGATGCCAGAGCATAGTTTTTTTTGCTGGAAGTTTAACTTCCATAGAGATTACAGAACCAGGAATTTTTACATTCTTTTCTACATAAGTAGTTGTCTGTGACTTTACAGAGACACTATTACATTGAACAACATGTACATCAAGCTTATACAAGGTACCAATACAAACACCCCTTGCTAACACCATAGAGCCTTTAGTCATCTTGTAGCCATTTCTAGAGAATGTGACTTGCACTCCAATATCATTCAGCTTACTGACAAACAATAGATTTTGAACCGGACCTAGTATATGCATAACATCCTTGATTCCATTCACTCTTCCATCAGGGAATTGGATTCTGACTCTTCCACGACCAACAATCTCCAAAGTTGAATCACTTGCTAAGTACAACTTTTCCACCATTGTATTCTTCATACTTTGTAAACCAGTCTCTATGAGATGTCATGTGAAAAGATGCTCCAGAGTCAATTAACCAGACATCGTTTGATGCCTGTGTAGCCAAGGCAGCAATGAATGTGTCTGCATCACTCTAAGAAGAATCATTATCAGAAGATCCCTTCTTCTTCTTCTTCTTCTTTTCCTCTTTACAATCCTTTCAGACATGACCAGGTTGCCCATAGTTCTAGCACTTCACCTTGGAATTCTTGCCAAGAGACTTTGATCTCCCTTTTGATTTTGATTTAGATTTCTTGTCCTTCTTCTTGCCTTTCTCTTTTGATCTTCCTCTAATAGCAAGAGCCTCCTTCGCCATCTCATAATATTTCCTTCTCATTTCTTCTGATAACAAAAAAGCAACAACATCTTCCATCTTGAAATTCGATGTTGTACTCCCAATAGCCATCACCAGGTGATCCCAAGAGTCTGGAAAAGAACACAATAGAAGCATACAACGATCCTCTTCATCAGTCTTTACACCAACATAAGTTAACTGTGAAATCAACATGTTGAATGTGTTCAAATGATTAGCTACAGACCTTCCCTCCTGCATTCTCAAAGTGTACAACTTCTTCCTTAGGAACAGTTTATTCACCAAGGACTTCCCCTAATAAATAGATGCCAGTCTCTTCCACAAGGAAGATGTAGTTTTCTCTTCATGCACATTTAGAAGAACGAAGTCTACCAAACAGAGCCTTATCAGCCCCTTAGAATTTCTATCTGCAAGGTTCCAATCCTCTTGCTTCATGCATGTAGGTTTAGTTCCAGACATAGCAAGCCACAAATCATGATCCACTAGAAGATTTTCCATTTTGAGTTTCCACAACTCAAAATTGCTGCCATTGAATTTTTCTATTTCAATCTTTCTTGACGTACTATCCATCTCAATCTATAATTTGAAATAACAAACTTCTACAAGACTCCCACTGAATAGAAATGACACAAAAAACCCAATGTACCCACAAGGCTAACACAACTGGCCAGGCTCTGATACCACTTGTAAGGAAAGCTAGATGCAGAAGCAACTCTCCTAACGTCAAAACCTTAGGGAAGAATGCATAGATACCTTTTTAAATTTTACAATTATAGCCCAATTAAGATGCACTTGAAAGAAATAACAGAAACAGAGTATTTGACAAACACATATGAACACCAGATTTATGTGGGAAAACCCTTACGGGAGAAAAACCCACCACACCAAGAGAAGTCACTTTGTATTATAGTAATAAAGATTACATACAAAATACAGACTTATCTTTATGATGTTAGTTTAGAACAACATTCACTATGAACAACCTTGTTACAGAACATTCATGTTACAGTCTTCACAGAATAGAATTCATCCACTGATCATACAACCACACACCAATCTATTGATCCATCGAACCAGACATCATCTGCTACTCCAGACTATATTCATGTCATTCCTATCTATCGAGCTTCCTCTCAAAACTACCACAACGAATTGTCTTCCAATGGTTCCCATTCGACTCCTCTGATTGGCCATTGATTCACCACGTAGGATGGTCTTCTCTTAGTCAAAGCGATCAGTAGTCTGTGTTGGCATGTTAGTGAGACACAAGAAGTGTCTCCCCGATGCCCAAAGAGTTCACCATCGATGTCGCTAAGAGTCATCCTTATTGCCAAGATGTTACATTGAGTCCAGAGAGCTATCACTAAGACTTCGCCATGTCCCCAAGACCTCATAGCGAGCCTTTATGTTATACCGAGACATTCAACATTTGGCAATACTTATCACTTTCAGTGAGACATCATACTGAAGCTTCAAAGTCACATAGACAGTAGAATTTACATCAGAGAAACTATCGTCTTTCGCCAAGACATCACACCGAGCTCTAAGACTTTCTTTGAAGTGATTAGTAGTCGGCAAGACTATCGTTCATCGCTGATACTTCACACTGAGACCCCTTTATTTATCCTGATGACCTCAATGCAAAACAATTCGGCAAGACATCACACATCAGTAAAACTTCTTACTAAGCCATCGCATGTTACTTTGAGTATATACTATCGGTGAGATAAACCAACTATCGCCAGGAGATCATAGCAAAACCTCCATGTTACCCCGAAGACACCAAGAAAAATGCTATCAGCGAGACATTCCTATCGGTAAGACTTCTTACTGAACACCCAAGACTCTCCCCGAAGACTTCAACAAAAAACTTTGTCGGTGAGACAATAGCTATCGCTGGGACCTCACACCGAAGTAAGGCTTTCGGCAAGGGTCTCCCCGATATACGATATGAATGGCCTGTTAGCCATAGATCTCCACTTGGCATAGGGTTACAACAATAGTCACAAGTCACAGCGATAAGCTTCTTCAGCATGACTTAAACATTATCTTGGCAACCTATACAAACCACAAGATCCAAAGCTGCTAGTCGGCCAGACTCAAAGCATGTCACACCGACTTGCCTCTCTTAAAGGTTTCAGCTTGTGAGATTGAGGCATATGTTTCCAACAAATAGCACACACCTTCTCACTATAAGCATCAGGGAGAGTTCTAAGAATCTTCTTTACAATCCTGGTTTCATCTATAGTAGCACCAAGTCCTCACATTTTGGCCAATATCTCATCCAATCTCTATACATAAGTTTTAACATTCTCATCTTCAGACATGTGTAGAAGCTCAAACTATGTCTCCAAATTTTGTAATTTTTTATCTTTAACTCTTTCATCACCTTCATGCACCCTTTCCAAAGCATCCTAGACTTCCTTAGCAATCATTAGATTTTGAACCTTAATCAACTCAAAATGTACCAGACTATTCTTCAAAATGTACTTTGCCTTATTGTTTGCTTCATGTGCTTTGATCTCATTAGTCATACTCAGATCATTAGTAGGAGGAGTATAAGGATTCTTGTAAAATTTCTCCACATCATATCCATAATAATCCATATATTCTTCCATTAATATTTTTTTAGATAGCATAATTAGTTCCATCAAACCTATGATAATCATAAGTCATTTTTCCAGCCATCCTAGACCTTCCTCAAGCAGTTAAGCTCTTCACCAAGAAACTAAGCTCTGATACCAATTTTTGAACAAGACAATTGAGAGGGGTGGTGAATTATTTGTCATGGATTAAACTTTAATTCATTCCCAGAAATAATCCTTAACACTGCTTAATTGATTAAACATTAAATACTAGTGCAGAAACTGAAAAACTATCACATAAACACAATAACACCAGATTTACATGGAAACCCCAATAAGGGAAGAACCACAATGAGGATTAACTCACATTATAGAGAATATCAAAATCGATTACAAGAGGTTCACTACCTAAGAAACAAGGCTCATTGCCAAAACAAGGACTCACTATCCAACAGGGCTAAAAACCTAGAGGGTTGACTACCACAGAGATATAAAGAAGATAGAAGAGAAATGTTATAGAGAGAAGACAATCTCAATGCAATGGAGAAGTCCACCACAATTTGCTCAACTGCTTGCAGACATGCATGAATGATAGAGTACACCTTCAGTTCACTACATCTGGAAACTCAACAATTAGGCTTCACACTAATCTACCACACTCACATCACACACACTTACTGATTCACATCAATCTCACATCTATTTGCTCTATTTCTTTGCAATTATCTCTCTTTTCTCTTTCTATGCTTTATTATCACCAACTCATCCTGTATTTATACAATCTTCAACTTTGAAACATATCCAAAGTTGGCCATACAAACTCAATTCAAATTAGGTTAGCACCAAAACATCCTAGGGTGGAATTAGAATGAGAGTGACCCAAACACACACTTCATAAGGACCCAAATAGATCCAACACGCTTCATCAAATCCGAAGACAGTGTTCAAGGTCGGCCAAACCAGTGTAAAACACATAGAAAAATTAAGCATGAACCTTCGAGATACCAAAATTATCTTCAATACAATCAAAACAACTCAACTCTAGAATCACAAGTCATAAGACTTTAACAAAGAGAAATTTGGACCAACAACATTTCTCTCAGACCTCAACCAAAAACACAGAAAACCACAGTTCACAACTGGTGAACATAACTTGCACTGTACAATAAATCAACCAAAAATATGGATATAGCTTAGGTTCCAACAACCATGATCAACATATCTGATCCACACAAACATAGGAGCAAATCCTGAAGCAAAACCCAGAGCAACCATTGAACACTTGCAAAATATCTTCATTACAATTGTCTCAATATCCTCGACATATACAACCAGAAACTTGTATCTATGACACTAATGACAACAATAATAAGTTGATAACCAATTGACCAGTTGACATCAATGACCACACCTTTTCCATTCTTGCAATTTTTTTTACCATGTGTTGTGTTGGAAAGAAACACTGTTGGGTTATAGGCTTCACAATAATGTGGTTGTTGATACTATTCAAGACAAACTATTTTGCTTCATATCTAAAAAAGTAGATGCTTAGCTCTATTTTCTAATCATATTACTCATTAGAAAGTAGAAATGCTATAGTTTTACTCTGACATCATGGTACAATTTGTTTCTTTGTGTGTTCAATTGTGTGAGGATGCTAAATACAACAAGCTTTTGGAAGAGGTCAAATATCAATTTTTGTAGCTTAATGAAGGAGACATTCGTTGTTCTAGATAGCTCCAAACCTTGTTTAAATTTTTGAGTATAAGTTTTTTTTCAACTGCTATTTTGTAATTGGAAGTTGGTGAAATTTTCATGTGTTATTGTTGTAATGTTGTTGCTACTTTTAGCGATGATAATGTGTTTCTAGTTGTTGTTTGTAAGTGATTATGATGAATTTCTAGCTGTGGTTTGAGACTATAACTTTCAGTTGGTTTTTTGTTTTTTTTCCTCTTAGTTGAGGTTCACCACTAGTGATTGTTATTCCTCAATTCTTAACTAGTTTTGTATGCTTCAGTTCTTTCTGGTTGTCCTTTTCTTTGCAGTCCCTTTGTTACACTATTTATTTTATTTGTAATCTTTCAACATTATTCAATAAAAAACAAAGAGAAACTTATTTTAAATTCTAAAACCCTCCCATCTTTCTAAAAAGTTTGCCCATTTCTAATTTTTTAAAAAAGAAGCTTTTAATATTTTTAAAAAGAGGATCTCCATTTTTTTTAAATCTTCTTTTAAAATTAGAGGTTTTATAGTTAAATTTAAAGTTTATTTAAAATTTTATTAATCATTAAAGTTTATTAATGGGTAAGTGCACCAAGATGGTCGCACTTTTGTGGCCACAAAAGTGAAAAATGAGACAAAACGCGTTCGCGTTATAACACGAACGCGTTTTGTCTTTTTAAAAGCAAAAAAAAAAGTAACATTCTTCATTTCTATTTTTACTATTTTCTATTTCTGCCCGCGGCCAAGAACCCTGCACTACGCGCTCGCGTTGTTGAGGAGGTGACTACTTCACACTTGATCAACTTGAATTCAATTTTCTTCACAAATATGGCACCCGACGACGAAAAGATGCAAGAGGTAAGTTTTGTTTGGTATTTGTAATGAATTTTTTTGTTTTAAATTGATTTTGTTTGTTTTAGTTTAGAAATGAATGATTTTTTTTAATTTGTAGGAAATCCTCAACAAGAGGAGGAAAATCCTCAACCAAATCAGCCTCAACAAAATCAACCTCAACAAAATCAGCCTCAACAACAAAATCAACCTGCCCCACCATTCTCTCAATACCCTCTGGCACTCAAGAAAATTTGAGGAGTGAAATTGAAAACAATAAAAAAGAAGTTGAGGATCTTACTAGTAGGTTGAGTGATCAAAATTCTTCAACCACAGAAAGGATACATCTAGCAGATTCGTTGAAGGATTTGTTAAAAATGTGGATGCAATTACCCAACAAATATCTGGATGGCAAAATAGGAGGAAAACATCAAGGGCATATTATGCGAGGATAAATTATCATATAAACAAGTTAAAAAGTTGGAATTACTAAAGGCGATTTGTGCTCTCATTGACCACAGAACAAATCAAAATCTCACCCTCAATGCAAAGAGGTTTCCTATCCATTGTAAAATTGCCTGCGTAGAGATTAGGAACCATTTTTTATGAAAGATGGTATATGGTCTTTGATTACCCGTGCAATAAGCTGTAAAGTCCCCAATATTTTCTTAGGAAATTATCTGTGAGTTTGTATTGAACCAAATCCCAAATTATTTTTATATGAAGGAGTTTCAGGGGAGAGGTGGGGGGTCAGCACAGGATAGGCCTGGTGCACAGCCGGATCCTACACGACAGGGGAGACGACCTCTCGCTAGGCCGCCTCGTGAGCAGATTGCGATGCCGGTAGTTGCAAAGCAGAGTGCTGATGTAGAGACTTTGCAGGTGATCACATCCTTGACTTGGAGTGTCATCCACCACACTAGCCCCATTGTACAGCGCAATCCAGGGGAGTCTTCAGGTGGTGGCCTTTGAGGCCATGTGTGTCGATCTTGCAGAGCCACTGACCCTACCGGCCCTCAGGAGGGTGCTACACAGGATCCATATACTTATACGCAGCCTGATTCATATGCATCTACGGGGATGGAGAGGGCGGCTAACATTCTGCATGATGCATATGGTATTGACAGTCAGGTAAAATTGAACGTGTTCATTGAATTTAGTTTATTAAATTTTAATTGTCAAATGCAAGATTAACTAATTTAGTTTTATTATTTTAATAAAATTGTAGGGTCCGCAGTGGTGACCACGGGTACACCGATCAATCTGCTTATTTATGCGATTACACCTATCGGTGGGGTATGTAGAAGTTAGTAAACAATTATAAATTGATTACATACATGTTAGCTAGCATTTTTTTACGAATGGTATTTTAATATGTGATTTTGGATGTTGAACAGGGGGTTGTTGGAGGGTTCAAGGAAACACCTCTGAGTGCAAGTAGATTTGATCAAACTTTCACTGAGGTAATATAGAATAAATAGAACTTAAAGTTAATGAATTCTAAGTTTAATCTAAATTTGTGTATATATATAGTCATAAGAGTATATGGTTTCACTAGGTTATTATTTGAAATCTTTTAAGAATGGTCCTACCATGATTGTTTGTCTTAGAATTCCTACACTAGCAAGCTATATATAATAAAAATTTAACATGGAACTGACAAAGGTAGAGCTACATTCTATCCATCCTATATAATTTTTTGTGATGTCAACGTAACCAAGAATAAGACGATGGATGTCCTACATGATGTCAATGTAACCAAGAATAAAATTTCTATCCTCGACCC
>VDFB02104869.1:0-15723 GCA_007258455.2 Sequoia sempervirens | reverse complement strand
ATGTTATCTTGGGTGACAAAAAAATAAAATTTACTTTCCCTATAGGAGAAATACTTTTGGAATTCATTATCCTAAGGGATGATCTCAACTACATGTTTTGATGTAGTGTAAAAAAGAGGGAGAATGAAATTTGTACCCCAATTTAGCTAGGCACCATTCTTTTTTTATTTGATGGGTAAGCCTCTTTTTCTCTATATATCAACTACATTAGTCACACTAGAGGCACTTTTATTATAGCATGTGATGAAATAGGAAAAGAGAGAACCATATGCTACATCTACCACACCTCATGGTAAGATATCATCTTAATCATAGTCCCTTGGAAAAATCATGTATAGCTATCATCCCTAGCTCATGAAATCTTTGGCATTACATTCTTAGTCATCAAACAAAGCTCATGTCTCTAAGGTAGATCTTCTCAAATATATACTATTAAGATAATCCTTCACAAGGAAGATGGCTAAGTGGGTCATGCTTCTAAGTGGATTTAGCATTGAATATATGCATACAAAATCCATCAAGGGGCAAGTTGTAGATCAACTCACACATCTACTCCCCTAATAAAAACATATCCTTTAATAGTACATTTCCCCAATGAGTCTATCTTCACACTCACTAATACAACATTATGGAAGATTTACTTTGATGGATTTTACACATAGAATGGTTCAAGAATAGGTATAATATATTTTACTACATAAGTAGACTTCAGACCAAAGGCTTTCAGATTATAATTTCCATGTACCGATAACATCAAAAAATATGAAGCTTTAATAGGAAGGTTAAAAATGGCTATACAAGGGAATATGACTTGGATACAAGTCTATGGTAATTCTCAACTTGTCATCAAATAGGCTAACACAGAATATCAAACAAAAGATGGCAAACTCCTTCACCATAAACATATGGTGGATATTTTCAAGAAATATTTCACTTATATCCAATTTGACCAAGTACAAATAATAATAGTTGAAGTATGTATAACATTACACATATACTAAACTATATTTACTCTCATATATTCTCAAACTATTTAGATATTTTTTCCTTTTAATGAGCTAATAACTTGTATGTGAAAATATTATACTAATATATTGTGTTTGATGGTGTGTGTATTTTTATTGGTTGGTGTAATGGTTTTATTTTTAATTAATTAATTAATTAATTAATTATATATATATATATATTGGAGGAGAGGTTTGGAGAGAAGGTAGAAATTTGAGCATTGTTCTTTTAATTATAGAATTTATGTCTGTACACTCCCACAAAAATTATTGTAACAATATTTTTCTAAACATAAATTTTTTATATTTTTAATAACTAAAATTTAATTAAAAAATATTTACAAGATCAATCAATATTTTGTAAATTTATTATTTTAGTTTACTAAAAATCAAATTAATAATCAAAATTCTAACTCTAGTTCATTACTATTTTACAATTAAAAAAATCTTATATATTAACTTGAACCTATAAAAAGAAATTATCACAATACAACCAACCTAATATGTATGAGGTCAAATTAAGAACCTTATGATTTTACAAAGTCAAATGAGATTGTCACAATAAAACCCGCCTAATATGTATGGGGACAAATCAAGAACCTTTTAATTCTACAAAATTGAAAGAGATTCTCACAATACAACCAACTTAATATGCATAAGGACAAATTAAGAACCTCTAGATTCAACAAAGTCGAAAGAGATTGTCACAATACAACCAACCTAATATGTACGAGGACAAATTAAGAACCTCTTCATTCTACAAAATCAAAAAAGATTTCACAATACGATCTAGGTATACTTAATATATATAAAGACAAACAAAAAAAATCCTTAATTATATGAAAAGATTCAAAATCCCCCCTTTCCGCCTCTTTCATTTATTTAAAAGTTAGCATAGTTTTTCTTTTTAGAAGTTGTTTTATTATAACAAGAATTAATACTAAAAATAATAATTTGATACATTTAGTCTATTTGAAATACTTTTTATTTTTTATTATTTCTATTGGAATCATTTTTTTTTTTATATGGAAGCACGAGTCTTAGGTTAAGACCTCTTCAATTAAGAGTCAAGGATTGGGGTTATCCATTCCACACACAATCCTTATCTCTTCCAACCTCTTCCATTATGATATAAAACCTTACATTCAACAAGATTCGGTACCTAATAAACTCATTTAACTATTTCAATAATCCAAACCTATTTACATATTTTTAATTTTAATTAATTAGAATATTGTTTTTAATTAATTATAATATTTTTAAAAGATGTAATGTGTACACATGTTTAATACAAATAAACATGTGTCTGAAATCACGGCACCATTTCAACGAAGTAGTCAAAGAGTTGACCACGACAAGGTAAGCTAAAGTCCGTGGAATATGATGTTCGCTAACACAAAACAAAAAGGGTTTTTTCAAAAGTTGGTAAAGTTGTTTTTCTAGGTAAAACAAAGAAAAATGACTTCTTAAAAGGGAATCATAGGTAAACATAGTAATCATATACTAGACTTTATGTGTTGGTCTTCTCTTATAAAGAATGTTGTTGAATTTTGAAGAATAAGTTATTAGTCTTTTTTATTATCCCTTATAAAAGTTTTAGTAATTTAAACATGTGGCATTACTCTAATTTATTGTTTTTAAACAATTTTGCAATATCATTTTCCATGATGTAAAGTAATCTTGTTCTCTTGATAGTTCTTTTCATATTGGTACAAGACATCGTTTTAGAGATGAGTATGTTGTTCAATAATAATGCATTTAGATATTATAAAGTAGAATAAAATTAGAAAATTGAGGATTAAAAAAAAAGGTTAAAATATATAATTTTATCAGCATCTAATTATATTTAATTATATTGAAAAAATTAAAGTATTTTTAAATTCTTATGATAGTTTATAGCTTGTTAAATTGATTATATAATTTTAATAGTGAATTAGATATATAGATAAATATTAAATAATTAATGTAATTAAAGAATAATAAAATGTTTGTATTTTGTTGGTGTAATAGAGGTTTGACTAGAACTAAGAATTAGAATATAGATTAAAAAGATTGGAAATTTATAACAAAGTTATGGAAAGAATTTTTTTTTTTTTGGTAATCCAGTGGTATCCCCGCGACTCAGCCTAGCAAGCTCCACCACCCCTTGCCCTGGTCTGACTTTTTTGCCAGGTTTTGGGAGGCAGAGGAGGCGAGCTGAGGTGAGACTAGTCCATTGGAGGTGACAGCCTAGGGCCGCACTAAACTGCCGCCACTTGAATCCGGTCGGCGTGAATCGAACCTTGGACCTACATGGGACGAACCCAAAGCCTTAGCCCGACCATGCCAACCGTTCGGCCTGCGGGGTTGCCCCTGTTATGGAAAGAATATTACAATTAAAATTATTCAAAAAGTAATCCAAGCATTGAGAATGTTTTGAAAATTTAGATAAGATGTTTCTAATTGTAAAATTGAGTATGAGATCAATATGAATTCTAAATTAATAAAAATAATATTTTAGGACAATGTACATAAGATCCATACAAAATTGTATAAAACAAAAATAAAATATATAAGGAATAATCCTTACAAATAATAATCCCCCAAAAGAACTTGACACCTTGCGCCACCACAGGAACCTTAAATAGGTCCTATCCTCACTCCACATGCATGATTTGAATTTTGCATGCTTCTAGTTGTTACTTCACATGCCTCAAACTTTAAATAGCTTGATAGACCTTATAACACTTCAAAACTCCTTGCACACTAAGCCACGCCACTAGAAACTCAAAAACCTGATAGAACTAGTGTAGACATACTCTCCTTCCAAATTGCAAAGCTATACTACATTTCTGAAAGAAATACCAACCATTTTAATAAATTTCTCTACCCTAAAGATATCCTTTTGGACCACCACACTCATGTTGTTTGCATACCTGACATGATATAATAAATGAATTAACTATCTAATGGCAATCATGCCGCAGCAAAATCTTGCTTTACGATACTTGAATTGATTTGACAATATGTACACACTGACAAACAACGTGCTTCTGGAACCTTAAGATAAATGAAAATTCTAGTACTCCTACAATCTTCTTCATCTTTGACAACCTTCACATCTAACAACCTTAACACCCATTGATAACCAATGTCAGCAAGAATGACCTACCGACATCAGTTTGACATCAATGACATGTGCTCAATAATCTCCCTCTTTGTCATTGATGGCAAACAACAAAGTGTTGGGGCCAGGAAACACACCTGAAAGAATATGTCTAAATGATTTCTAGGTTGTAGCATTCACTCCCCCTATGAAAGATATGATATTCTAAGATCACTTGATTTAGTGCATTTCCTCAATTCAACTTTTTAAGCCCACTTATCCCCTTTGACATTAATGGTAAAGGATTAATAATTTCTCCACCACTTTAAACCAATACACAATATCATCCAAAAACTTGTTTCCCGAATAAACTCCCCCTAAGTCCATGCACCACTACTTTTGAAAACACTTTGCAAGAGCACCAACCCTTCTTGTGACAAGGAGACCAAGCTCCCCCTCACACTATATTTTCCTCTTGAATCAAGAGGAGGGAGTAACAAAGTTCCCAACTTCTATCAAAGAAACTAAAATTTCTCCTTAGGAAGTGGCTCTGTGAATATATCTACAACTTGTTCCTTTGTGTCCACATATTCCAATCTTCTTTCTTTGCAACCTTCTCTCTCAAGAAAAGATATTTTATTGCAATTTTTTTTGTTCTTGAGTGCATCACCGAATTCTTTGAAATTTTTATTACACGTGTGGTTTTGATTAGATAAGCAAGGAAGGGCCCTCATCCCAAGATTACATAAATAGACCAAAAAGAAGTAGAGAGAGGTGGGAAACAACACCACCAACCAACCAAAAAACAACAACAGTTTTAGCATGCAGACCAATATTTAAAATAATAACCATTGTCCGACCATTATCAATCAAAAACAAAGAATAGTGATAGGATCTTGAAACTCAATTTTCATTTCCTTCAAGCTCTGCTTCATCCAAAGCACTTGAGTGCAGCATGATGTTGCACCAGTGTATTCTTCTTGTGTTGTAGATAAATAAATTGATTCCTACTTCTTACTCAACCAAGTCATCTCCAAAGAAGAATGCACCGCCACTTGTGTTCTTTCAATCATCCACACATCCTGACCAATTTACATCTATGTATGCAGTAAAAGTGAAATTTTCAATTTTTGGATACCACAAACCAAATTATTTAGTAGCCTTCAAATACCTAAATATCATTTTTATCACATTTACATGAGTCTCTTTAGGTGTTGTCTAAAATCTGAAAACCATTCCAACTACCTGCATAATATCTAGTCTAGATGTTGTCACATACAACAATTTGACAATCATGGACTGGTACAAAGTTTGATCTTCCAAGGCAGAATCATCATCCTTGATCAACTTACATCCAGTAACCATAGGTGTTGCAACAAGTTTGCAATATTTCATCTTGAAATTGCTTAACATCGAGCCTTTATGTATTTATGATGTGAAATAAAAAAATCATTTTTCTAATTGAACAATCTGCAACCCCAAGAAGAAAGATAATTCTCCTAACATAAACATCTCAAATTTATTTTGTATAGCCTTCTGAATTTTTTTGCACATTTCTTCAAGTTACTACCTCCAAAAATTATTTCATCAACATAAACTGTAACTATCAACATTTGTTAGAATTCCTTTTGTTTTTTATGTACAAATTACTATTTGCATAACCTCTCCAAAATCCTTGCTATTGTAAATATCCATACAACCTTTAATACCAAGCTCTAGGTGCTAGCTTGAGTCCATGCAAATCCTTCTTCAATTTCTGTAAACATAATCTGGATTGTTGGTACACTAAAAACCTTCTAGTTGTTTTTGATATGCACTCCTTCAAGTTGTCCATTCAAGAATTTTGACTTCACATCCATCTAATACACTTTGAAATTCTTGAATGCTGAGAAAGCTAAGAAAATCCCAATTACCTCTAGTCTAGCCATAGGAGCAAATGTTTCCTTAAAGCCTATACCTTCAACTTGAGCATACCCTTTGTACACACAAGTATTTATTTGTTCTGGATCACTTCACCTTCTTCATTCAGCTTGTTTCTGAATACCCACTTTGTTCCAATCACATTCTTATCGTTAGGTCTTGGGACAAGTTCCCAAGTTTCATTCTTCATGATTTGATTTAGTTATTCCTCCATAGCTTCTATCCATCCTTGTTCTTTTTTTTTTTCTTTGTATGTCTTGGGTTCTATCTTTGATAGTAAAGAAAAATGCACTTGTTCTTTTGATCTTTCTAACCTCTTCTGAGTTAGAACCCCACTATCTTTATCACCTATGATTTGATCTGCAAAGTGATTTTTTTGAACATACTCAGCTAGAGTTTTTGGAAAATTTTCTAAGTCTTCAATGTTACTATGAATTGATTCCTCTTCATCTTCTTCCTCTAAAAGGTAGTATACTGAATAGTTTCATCAACCTTCACATTTTCACTTTTCACTATCCAAGTATCAACCTTTTTTTATAACATATGTAAGATTTTCTTCTTAAAGAGTAACCAAAAAAATACCTCCATTTGACCTTGAATCAAGCTTACCCAAATACTCTTCATCTCTCTTGATGTAGCACTTGCTTCCAAATATTCTGAGGTGTCTTACTAATGTCAGTCTTCCCTTCCATAGCTCATACGTGGAGTCTTCTTTGTCTTACATCTGATATGAACCCTATTCAGAATGTACACAGTTGTTTGTGTAGCTTCTCTCTAGTACATATCCAATAGATTTTCTTGACATAGCATAGTCCTTGCCACCTCTTATATAGTTCAATTCTTTCTTTCTATAACTCCATTTTCTTGTGGAGTTTTAAGGAAAAGAATTGCCTCCAGATTCCATGCTCATCACAAAATCTGGCATACTTCTTAGTCATAAATTCTCCACCTGTATCTGATCTCAGGACTTTGATTGTCCTTTTGGTTTCATTCTCAACCATATCCTTGAATACTTTAAACTTCTCAAAAGCTTTAGACTTCTCTTTTAGATATGTAATCCCAAGTCATCTTACTCTCACATTTTTATTTTGTTTTGTTCTCGATTGTTATTTCATTTGAATTTTTAAAATATAACTCTTTCCACCCATTTTTAAATATATTTTATAAATGGTTATATAAAATTCATCCCCTAAAAATGTATACAAATAAAATAAAGTTCAAATAACGAGTCAAATTTTCATGTACTTAATACCCACACCACCAACCAAGTGAGAGTGAGGCTAAAACAAAACTTGGACCAAGCAAGTCAAAGTGAATGGAAAAAGTGGGTACGTAAAGGCCCCATGACTTAAATGAAGGGATCTTCTCCGTCGTTGCAAAGGGGATATATAATGGAAGGAATTGCGTGCACGCAAGACAGGGTAGAGCAAATAAAAATGTGGAGAGTAGGTAGTCATGTTTATTGTCACCATTTTCAGGACCGACACACAACCTATAAACGTCGCTATTCCACCTAGCCAATGTCTTTTATACCTATTTACATATCATTCAGCACTCGTCTCTCGCCTTTGCCTTTTTGTGATTGGCCGGTAAAACTTTACACCAAATTGTCTTTTAGTTTATGGAAAGTGGGTACAGCTATTCTTTTGATTTTAGCCCTTTCCATACAACTCCAATCTGTCAGTATGAGCTGTCTTATATGATTTGTTTTATATTCATAAAATACATGAGCTAAAATGTATGAAGTGTCATATATGATTTATTTTGTATTTATAAAATACATGAACTAAAATGTATGAGGTGTCTTATATGAACTATTTTATATTCATAAAATACATGTATTGATCTCTCTATACCTTATATGAAAGTTTGATTCTATTGTATTTGAACTTGAATAACATACATCATGCTTGAACTTTTATTATTATAACATCTCAACCATAATTTTTATATATAGTTGAACTTGAATAACATGATATCAAATTCAATAGATCAAACTCCAAGTTAACCAACAATTCAGCAAAAGAAAGGTTATTGTAGCGCAGGGCTTAAAGTCTTACTTTCAGGACTGATTCATCTCTTTGTTCGTGATTGGTCTTGCTGGTTCTTCATTTTGTTTTTTCCCACAGTGGTTAATCATGTTGCTATTGCCATGTTTTTAACTGTTGTTGTTGTTAATTTTGGCAGTTGCATTAGCTGCTGGTCTTGTAATCATACTGTTGTAGCTATTTTGTTTCCTATTAACTATTGTCATGTAACTATGTGAAATGGTGTTTCTACACCATCTTGACAAATGTGAATATTAAGAAGGTGGAGGCAAGCAATTTTACTAGTGTACATCCTAACATATCATTCTCTTATGGTACAAATTAGATCCACATAATAGAATAGATTTGCAACAATCAAGATCAAGTTGAAAAATACTTATATTTGATTTTATGAGACAATACAAATTTTAAGATAGAGATAAACATCAAATCAAAGACATTACTTTTGAATACTAGTGAACTAATTCTTCATAGACACAACATCATTCTTCTGTCATTAATTTTAGAGTTAATTACCTCTAACCCTTACATTTAATTTTCTTACATTTATTGCAATTACCTACCTCAACTCTATTAACTAGATTAAATGCATAATTATTCTTTATATTTATTTAACTTACATAAAAAATCCATGTAATGCAATTATGTTCATTATATTTATTAGTAAACTTAAAATTTTCTTACATGACCTAAGATTTTTCATTGGGTTTATTCTCCATTATTAGTGTTTTTTAATTTTATTTTATTTTTAATTATGTTTATCATATGAGATTTTCTATGGATTTGGTTGTTCTCATTTATGTTCATTAATCATTATACTTATTTTTTAGTGTTTTATTTATCATTTTTAATCTTATCTTTCTCCCACCATATCCACTTAATTTGACCTCTAGAATTTCCTTTTTGGATCTAGCTTTCTTATCATATCCTTTTAATTCTAATTTATTGAGGGTTTAGATTCACCTTTGCTTGTCCCTACTTATCATATTTTGGTTAGGGTTTGAGCATACATAATAATGTACCTATTTGATCCTACCCACCCACCCTTAAATAATACATCATGATGGATTCTCATAGATAATTTTACTTAGATGGTATATACACATACATTTCTAATTTTGATATGTAGCTATCTTTTGTGGCATATGGTTCTTCCATCCTTGATATTTCATGACATTCCATGTTATAGATGAGGACGTCATTGAATTTTTAAGTGCTAATCCTTTACGTTTAGATATAATTCACTTCTCCATGAGTTTCTTATTGATCGTATTTTCCTATCATTTGTGATACTCCTAATGTGCTAGAAGTTGATGAGTTGCATCTTCTTGATTTATTCCAGAAATCATTTTATTTAATGATAATATTTGTTTTATTGATACTCAACTTGAGAAATATGAATTAGGGTTATTTTATGCCTCCTAGCTCATTTTTTGTGAAATTTATTCTCAAGATTATATTGTTTCCTTTTTTATGTTGATTGATTTAGGACTTTTACTAGGAATGATTCAATAAACTATCCAGCTTCTATGGTATTTTTCTTTCTATAATTTGATCCAAAAAAAAATTATGTTAATGATAGTTTGTGTAAAAATATTATCTTTTATTCATTCTACATATTTTCCTATGTAGTTTACTTATATTTAATGTTGACTTGCAATAGATGGTTTCTAATCAATTGAGTGGACCTTTTGAATTGATGCATTGATTAAATATCAAGACTTTTTTTTAGTGTAACACTTATATGTGATTGCATGTATTTTTTTGTGTTTCACAAAAGAAATGGTGAAAGGAACATATATTTTGAGTTATGGTTTTTTCTCTTGGTCATTGATCTTGGGTTTATTAATGTGGTTCATCCAATCTATAGGTTCTTTAGAACTAAAGTAAACTTGAGATGGTCATTATCAATGTGTACTTGGATTCATGTATAATGATTGCATTGCTTGACTAATAAATGTGTGAGCAACTCATATCATGGGTCTATACATAATATGGGTATGTGCAGGTTAATGGTGGGCCAAAAAGTGGCAATGAGGAAAAAAACATGTCTTTCATCGACCGAAAAAATGTGAAAAGAACATGTTGACTTTTTTTAGGCTCGGGTGTCACCATACCTAACACCAAACCTATTTTTACAAATCGGATATCCGATTTGGATCGGATATCTGATTTGTAAAAAGCATATATTAAAAACTTATGTCACTTTTTTGAAGTCATTCGGCTGAGAAGAACCCGCGGGCACACAGTGCATCCATTCTTTGCGTAACGGATATCGGATATAGGCTAAATTTGATTTGGAAAGGTAAGTTTTTTAATTTTTATTTGATTTGATTCAATTTTCATTTAGATTTGAATAATTTCATATGGTTTTTTGTTGATTTTTTAAAAAAATAGGGTTTTTGATTGAGTTTTTGTGAAAAAATTGAGTTTAGAATAGATTTTGATAAAAAAATGAATATTTTTTGTGGATTTTTTTTCACAATAGGGTTTTTGATTGAATTTTTATGAAAAAATTGAATTGAGAATGGATTTTGATAAAAAAATGAATGTTTTTGTGGATTTTTTTTCAAAATAGGGTTTTTGATTGAATTTTTATGAAACAATTGAAGTTCAAAATAGATTTTTGATAAAAAAAAAAAATGAATGTTTTTAATGGATTTTGATTTAAAAAATAGTGTTTCATTTATATTGTCTAATTTAGATTAATTATTTTTAACCTTTTAATCGCATTATGGTCACAGACAAAATGCAATTCCACCAGCTTGAAAATGAAAATCCACCACCGAGAATCAATCAAATGGTGAAATGCCAAATGCTCCACCACCTCTGCAGCCATCAATTGAATAGTTAATTCATGAAAAATTGGAGCATTTGAGGGGCATTTGTGATGTTTATAGGAAAATCCCTCGATTATCACGTATGCCAACCACATTGACAGGAATAATTACAAATGTAGAAACCCTCTCGACCCAACATAATGCATTTCATTTGTGGTGAGAAACCATGAGACAATATTATGCATGTGGAATGTCTTATGATGATGTGAAAGATCTCCAAATTAAAAAAAGCCCAAATAGCCTCTTTATTTATTAACCCCAGCATTGGTTTGCCAGTTAATGTTAACAAGCCAAAACTTTCTATAAAATGGTGCACGCATAGGGGCATAGTAGATAACTTTTGGGATCATTGGTGTATGGTTTTTGATAAACCACCCAACAATAATCCTTATGTATCATTTTACTTTATTAAAAAATTATATGCTGAGTTTTTGTTAGGGCATCATGTCAATTACCTTGACATTAAACCCTTCCATGGTGTTGGTGGAGGTATGCCCTAGGATAGGCCAGGGGTAGCTAGAGTAGTCAGGCGCCCACATGTTCCTCATCCTCCCCTTCCTCTGCCACCTCTAGTACAACATCCAAATATTACGAGGATGCAACCACACAAACTATCTAGGCCATTCACTCTTTCTCGGTCTTTGGTTTCCTATGCTTCTTCAAGAGTCTCAACCACACCGGGTGATCTTGGCGATGGATCTAGTAATTCGATGTGTCATCCTCCTCGGTCCATTATATTTGTGTGCCATATATTTGCAATACGTGCCAGCAAATATGCTTGGGTCCTATTGTACAACCCCCTGAGAATCCATTAGACACTTCTAATTATGACATCCAGGATGTGGAGATTATAGCAGATCACACGTAGGGGAGTGGAGCACACCCTAAAGAGTCCTCTCCTACTAGAGAGGTGGACATTGGATTAGTTACGCAGGTAACATTTAAGGTGTAAATTCATAACTTGCATTTTTTTAAAAATGAATATTAATAAGAGATAGTATCAAGTACTAATATTTATTTACATGGTCTATTTAACAGTTAATGTCTGAGGAGGAGCTCACACAGGTGGCAGATAGCACTCTTAGGGCCATTTCATTTGGCCTTGACACGCACACAGTATGTATTTTCTCACTCACTCATTTACATTTTTTTACTGTATATTTGCTTGTCATTTGAATTGTCAATAATGAAATTATATATTAACTTATATGTTTATCTTACTCTCTGCTTGTAGCAAACACCTAGTGCGAGCGAGGTGCGACGCTCTCCAGACGATGGAGGCATAGTGTTGGATAAGGGAAAGGTAATTGAACTCAAATTTGATTGAATTAAAATTTATAAGATCTTTTATTGATTATGCATACATTGACATAGATTCGTAGTTTCATATGTACTTGTCATTTTTATGTATATACGGTTGTGAGCTATACATCATTATTGATAAGTGCTACAACACCAAGGAGTAGGTACCCGAACGCTCTAAACGAGGAGGTGTTGAAACACCTCAAGGAGGAGGTGTCGAAACACCTAAAGGAGATACAGAAAAAGATCAGCCTAAAGAGGTATCTGTTTATTTTATTTTGTGCTTGGTAAATATGTTCTTATTACCGACAATTCTATGCTAACTTGGATCAATTTTATGGTTTTGTTCACATATATAGATTGACGTTACAAAAGTTGGTTTGGTTAGTTCTTTGAGAGGGGTATATTCTAGGACTCCTAACCCTTCAAAGAGATGTATATTTCAGGTAATCAAGATTTCAATTTTAGAGTTCAATTATAATTCAATGTGTATTGATTTTATGTTAATTATTCAATTTTAAATTATATAGTATAACTAATCTCAATTGTGGTTTGACTTTTTCTTGTCTAGCTACCTTCAGAGCCAACGAAAGTACTTCAAAGAGGCTCCATTTTGATGATCCACCAGTAGTTTAGGATGAGATAGACATTTTGGCATGTAAATCTTTGAATAGATAACGAGCATGGCATATGCCACATATTGTAAAACTTTGTTTGAGTTGGCATTGATGCCATTTTTGTATATGGACATACACTTGATTATTGGATAATTTGATATATATAGAAGTTGACAATCAAAATTTAGTTTCCTCCTCATGTGCATGATTAATCTCTTTGAAGCAATGGTTAAATATCAATGTACAATAGCATAAAAAGAATGGTTAAATATTATGTAGTTTATATTCATATTGTTGATTGCATTGCATTACACATCTTTCAAACTCAAAGCATTATTTCACATTGCATAAGTAACAACTAGATACTCATATGATTAATCCTACACCATCTGATTTTCTTCTTTGTCAACTTTCCCATGCCTTAGTAAATTTGGTGGTCCATTTGTAACCATCAATTTTTTTATATAACATAAATTCACCTTTTAAAAAAAATTAATATGGCTAGACTCCCATATGAATACTAATAATATATCATATGACCATTCTTCATATAATTACTGGCACTTTGTGTCTTCTTAGATGAGCCAAAAGTTGTTTCCCAACTACCTCTGCCTTCATCAATGTTCCATATTTTAATCATTCCATCCCAAGATGTTGTGACCATTTGTTGACTAGAAGATTCAATTATTTGTATAAACCGCTTCTCCATAATGGCTAGTATAGAAAATAATTGCATTGGTAGAACAAAACTCCAAAACATTTATGATTTCCTTGATTAATTGAATCTTAAGTAGAATCTCCACAATAATTATGTTTTACATAAACCGATAGGAAAACAACATTGCTTGGAAAGTGCATCTCTAATATTTTATGTTCCTTGTACAATAATTTAAATACATTTGAAGAAGTTATATGAAAATATAGCTTCTTAAATTCTTATTTAATTTGAAGGTTAGTTTTGATAGTGAGTAATTTATTTCATAGATGGATTTTAGCTTTTGCTTGATTGTTGTGCACGGTACTTTCTTCTATAAATAAAATGAGACATGCTAATGCACATTTTCACTATAATTTCTCTATTTTCTTCCTCAACATATCTCTCTCTTGGGCTTTGATACAACCCTTTCAGGGCCTGTCCTAATCACATTTAGCCCAAATCAAAAAGAAAATTTCATGCATTGCTTCTCCCTACACTAGCAGACCCTGGCTGGAGGTTTTATTTGATATTGTCAACAAACATACATCTGGTTGTCTGAATGAATGGGGGAGTTACAACCTTCCCAATCAAGAGGTCATGACTTCTCATAACTGATTAAATCAATTCAAGACTTATGTCATAGGATGAGAACATTTGACCATAGGCTCAATGATAAATGCAATGATCCTTAACTAAATTATTCATACAAATTTCTTAGATTTGGAATAATTCAATGAAAATCAGCCAAAACATTTAAACAAGATATTTAGATCTAAAACATTCACGGATGATAAATAGATCTACACATATAAGTTGGTTGGAATAGAGTATTTAATTCAAATAACTCACTTCATGATTACAATTTTTAAGCTTCAATTGTTTGCTCATAACCAAGATTACAATGATAAAAAAAAAAATTAGAAAAATATTGGGATGTTGAAATCCACTATGCTTGGCGTACAGATGCAACCTTTCTGTGAAATTTCCCTCACAAATCCAAACAAGTTTCATCCTCCAAACTCTAGGAAACCAATGGGGTTTCGTCGAAAAATCTCCATAACCTAAGGGTTTTTGTCCTTAGATTCAACAAGTTAACACAAGTGTCTGACTTTGCAATTTTGGATTTGTTGAGATGATGTCCAAAGATTATCCAAACTAATGAAGTTTTATTCCTTATATAGAGGTTGAAGGCCTAACATCGGTCCAAAGTTTCTTGCCATTTTCTCACATTCAAATTTGGGCTCATTAATTGCATTCTTGGTTAGTCGTGGTCATGGGTGGAGTCCATTCAAATGGTGAGGTTTTGTGAAAGTGCATGCTTGAGTGTGGAGATCTAGGGAAATGATTGCTTTAAGTTCAAGCAAATAATTATCCCAAGGTCCAACATCAAGGGTTCAGGCGATGGGATTCTTGGGTGTTAGGACACAAGACAATGGGGAGCTAGGGGTTTGAGGATTAGGATACCCCATTGGCTCTTTTACAAACGTAAGACATCATCAAAAGGCCCAAAGATCCAAAGAGTAATGTATGGTTTGAGAAGTGGTGGTCAATGTATTAGGGTGTTATGCGAATGGAAAGGAAATTTTTCAAAGGCCCACAAGAGAAGGAAGTGGGAGGTGGAGGCACAAGGAATGAAAGAAATGCATGATAGTATTAGAGAGTCTGAAATCCCACCCAAAGTAGGAAAGTGACCCATCTTTCAAACTTAAAGCATTATTTTGTATCATTGTTACATTGGTCTTGAGAGTGGTAGCTTAATATAGGTGTTTGAAGTGATTGAGAGGTCATTTTTAGGGTCGATTTTAGGGTAGTTAAGGTGTTTGAAGTGATTTAGAGGTTTCTTTTAGAGAAGAGAGATGTTGAAGAGTACATCAAGTCAGTGAGAACTGAAGTGTAATGTGTTTTAGTTTGTGGTACTCCTTTGTTTCTCTGCAAATGTGTGATAAATTCTTAGTTCAATGATGTTGAAAAATTTTAGAAAAAAGAAATTTGTGTCATGGTCCGCATTCAATCCAACAAGCAAAAATCAAAGCTCAGCCTCTTGGAATGAAAATGCTTGTTTGCAAAACAAATGAATAAGAATGAGGTAGTTAAGGTGTTTGAAGTTATTTAGAGGTCAATTTTAGGGTGGAAGGCTTAAAAATCCATTTTAAATGGAAAAAAAGAATGAAATTACTTCAAACCAAGTTTGTGAAGAAGTTAACTATGTT
>VDFB02104868.1:0-30050 GCA_007258455.2 Sequoia sempervirens | reverse complement strand
GAATAACAACTGCCATGGCCAATAGCCACACAAGGTTTAACATTACATTACAATACAATGTTTGAGAGGTACAAGGATACAAAAGTGTTTCCAAATATGAATGAAAACCATACAATCAAGATAACATGATACACATGAACAGATGAATACACAATATCCTAATTGGCTCCAATACGGATACGACTTTGGAGTCACCGCAACAGCACCAATCCGCACCTCTCAATCTATGACTAGGGACCCAATGGGGTGCTTAGCACATTCCACCTGACCACGTGGGTCCGAAGACCCACCCCTGTGCTAAGGAGCTGACAAGAAGAGGCCTCAACCAAGAACATCCAAACAGGGAACCACAAGACTCAACATCATACAAAGGTATCATAAAACTCAAGGATTACAATGGCATAATCAACAAAATTCATGAGTCAACAAAATAAAATAAAGCTATGAAACTCATCACATTTAACCCAAGCAATAACAATTAAGCAAGTCACCAAAGGACATTCATAAATCATTTTCACAAGAATCTGAAACAACATAAAGATTACAATATCCAGAGGCGACAAGAAACAAGAACAAGGGTGTCTAGTGGAGAGTTTCATCACATAGCTCTCATGGGATTCACCTGGCCTCCAATTGAGGTGCCAGCACCCATCTATGGATCTCCTGGCCCTTCCTCCTAACTGAGGCATCAGCACCATAGGGTAGCTAATGCAGAGCCAATAATCTCTCATGAAGACGAGTCTACGACTTTTCTGACCATGGCCTTCTCAATCTATCACTAGTCTATGGTAGCCCTAATGCATAGATGAGGAATCTAGTTTTAATTATCTTGTGTTTTTTACTACCCATCCCCCTAAATTCTATTATTTAGGTTATCACTTGTTTAACTACTCTTACGTGGGTTCTCTCATGCACTTCCTCTTACCCGAGCCACCGGCCCCCATGAAGAGCCACTCTCCCTAAGACCCCTAACATAAACCGAACCAGGCAAGGGTTGTACCGTAACAGATAAAGCAAATAATCTCAAGACCAAACCACACGAGGCATTACCCATCTCGCTATAAACAAATAATCAAAGTCTCAACAATTCTTGTACAACCCTTTTAAAATCATGATATCAAAACACTTGCCACATCAAGGGCACATAAAGAGAGAACATCAACTAAAAATAATCTCTATCCTCTGGAATCCAAAAGAGCGACAATCCATAAACGAGGGTAAACTGAAGCAAAAAGAGTTTGTCACTGATACGGGGCTTCAAGCTGTAACGCCCGCCGTGCAAACCCCAGAGAACTCAAAAAGGGCAAATAATTTTTTTTTTGTTTAAAACAATTAAATTAAACTTACAATACATTAACCATAATCATTTAACATATTACATCACATTAACTCACTTAGTTCTCTGGGGCACGCGAGGTTACATTACAACCACAAAACGAAAATAAAAGATAATGATAAACCATGTAACCCATTATAATAAAATAAACATGAATAAATGTGCTTCCATAAACCAAGAGCAATTATATTAAGGTACCACATAATACAATCATATGAGTCTCATCAAATAATTACATTGAATCCTAACTATTACATCATTGCTATAATGTTACATTACAATCTTTGATATAATAATTACAATGAAATTCCCAAAAAATTGGGATGATACAATTTACAATGAATGCTGAACAACAAGGTGAACACTGGTGCAACTCCAACTGTGGAAAAGCTGTGAACAAAGGATGCTGATGGGGAACCCAACGGGTGCGGAGCACATTCCACCCAACCATGTGAATTAAAGATAACTCACCCCCCATGCTCAGAGGTGACAATGAAGTTAACTCGACCAAGACTGTCAAACCGACTCCATGACAACAAGGTACAAACTCAAATACAAATTCAGAGAATACAATTAAACCAAGCAATGACAATAACAAGCCACCAAAGAATGCTCATAAACACTAGTACCAGAGTCCGAATCAACAATATGAAAACAAGCTAAGGAACTGATACACATCCAAGTCTAAAATACATATCCAGAGGCAAAAACAACAAGGAAAAATAGGAAGTCTAGTGGAGAGTGTCATCGCACAGCTCTCATGGGATCTCCTGGCTCTTCCTCCAACTTGAGGTGCCGGCACCCATCTATGGATCTCCTGGCTCTTCCTCCTACTTGAGGCGCCGGCACCATAGGGTAGCTCGTGCGGAGTCAATAACCTCTCATGAAGACGAGATTATGAATTTTTTGACCACGACCTTCTCAATCTATCATTAGTCTCTGATAGCCCTAATGCATAGAAGAGGAATCCAATTTCTTTTATCTTGAGTGGTTTACTACCCATCCCCCTAATTCTATTTTTAAGTTATCACTTGCTTAACTACTCTTCGTAGGTTCTCCTGTGCACTTCCTCTTATCTGAGGCGCCAGCCCCCACGAAGAGCCACTCTCCCTAAGACCCCTAACAGTAAATTGAAACAAGACAAGGGTTGAACCTCAACGAATAAGCATGATACCAAAACAAGAACAAGCGAGGCATTAACCCTCTCGCAACAACTCAAAACCAAAAAGTCTCAACATCCGTTCAACCCTTCCAACATGAATCCTAAGTTTTCAACTCCAAATAGAAATTTCAAGATGAAAATAACATTCAAAATAAACGAGCCTCTGGACAAGGTTTCAAATCAACAATCGGGTTCCCACATCGACATTAAATCCAACACAGTAACAAATGCATCTACACATAATTTGATGAACTCAACACACCATGCCATCTTTACTCAACAGTTAAAACAAGGAGCGTTACGTTTTTCTCAAGATCAATTATTCACTTCATAGCAAGCAAGATCAGTTATTAAATGCTAATGATATATTAAATTTTTATTAGAATAATATTATTAACATTTTGTTTCAAAAAAAACAATTACATTGCTATTCAGAAAGATAATATATTACTTCACAATCGGTCAATTGCATATATAATAAAATACATTATAATCTATCATATATTATATATATATATATATATATATATATATATATATATATATATATATAATTAAACATTCATATATATATATATATATATATTAATAAATATAAACTAAATTTAATAAATGGAATACAACTTATATAAATTTTTGAATTTTATAGATTTACATTTTAAAGTAAAAATAATAAAAAAAAAAAACAAAACAAACAAAGTCGCAGCACATAGCCCTTGTATGGACTGCTGCATGGCGGGGCCTCCATGTAAGGGATCAAGACACGCTAGGCCTTGTTGGATCATGTGGCAGCCATTGTGGGTACAGGGAGGGGTCGGCCAGTCCGCCCCTCCCAGCCTCTTTTTATTTTTTATTTTTTTATTTCTTTTCTTTTCTTTAATAAAAATTTTCATATATTTTTAATAAATGTAAATTTTTATCTTAAAAGTTTTCATTTGTTTTAAAAAATAACAATTTCGTCTTAAAAGGGGGTGAACGCCGACAGTTCGGCTCTAAATAAAATACAAAAGCAAATAACAGTTTCCAGAAAACCATTCAACTGGAAATAAATTCATGGCAATTTTCATATATCTATATATATATATATATATAAACAGATTTTAAATAAATTATTTATTTTTTTTACAGAGGAGGGTAGGGTTTTACTTCAGTAAATTTATATAGAGGAATACAAATTTTCAGAGAAAGAATAAGGATTTTTTTTTTTAGGACAATTAAATTTGAAGCAAACATAGATATTTTTCCCATCCTTTCTACACAGATTTTTTTTTTTTAAATTTTTTTGAAATATCTTTGAATGAACAGAGTTCTCCTAATTGTTTGAAACCCCCAAAATTTAAAAGAAAACCAGTTTTTCCTAATCTATTTGAAAACCAAATTTTCCCTGGTTTGTTTGAAAACCCAGATTTCTTTTCAAATTTCTTTGAAACCAAATTTTTTTCTAATTTGTTGAAAACCCAGATTTTCCTTTTCCTATTTTATTTGAAACCTAGATTTTCCCTATTTTGTTGATGCCCAGATTTTTCCTAATTTGTCTAAAAATCCAGATTTTTCCAAAATGATTGATAACCAGATTTTTTTTCTATTTTATTTGAACCCGAAATTTTAAAAGAAAACAGTTTTATTTCAAATCTATTGAAAACTCAAAACAGTACGATTTTTTTTTTTATTTGGAATTTTAAGCAAGAAAAGAGAGGAAAAGAATTTTAGAACCTGGACTCCTGCCGATTGTGATGTGACGAAGATCTTGCTCCAATTAGCCCTACGAACAACTTTTCGTCCCTTCCTCCTTTCCTCTGCTTTTTGACAGATTCTCCACACACCAAAACCTTCCAGCACTCTTCCCTATTTTTCAAATTAAAATTCTAAAAATGTTGCCATCCCCCCTTTTCCAACAAAAGAATTCCCCCCTTTTCTCATTTTCAAAAATCCACTATATTTTTCCTCCCTTACATGCACCCAACAACCATTTTCTAAAAAACAATATTCCCATTTCTGCCCACACAAGATTTCTCCATTTGTCCCTATTATTCTTTATTATTATTATTTTAAAATTCCATTTTGACAGCCTTGTTTATGCACCAAATTTGACTTTATTTATTTATTTTATTATTAATTTTCCACCTAGCAATTTATTTACATTGGACAAACCACCATTTGGTATTTAATAAAATACATGGCTTTTCACCAAATAAACATTTAAATATTTTTAATACAAATTAATCTAATTTTTAATCAACAATTTTTAAATTGAAACACCACAACATATAAACATACCAACATCAAGGTGTACGACATAACACTACCACAACCAAAATAATGACAATTGCAAAATGTACAATACCATACAACAAGGCAGTTTGACATCATGGAACGGGAAAACTTCACTGTCACCTCTGTATCAACTTTATACCGTTGGGTTATTTGTGCTCGCCCTGTCCTGCCGAAGCAGGTGGAATCGAGACTATGTACCTGCAATTCCTGCATACAAACAAAGTTGTGTACATGTGCATATATATATAAATCAAAGCATTGTGTTGTGAGAAGGAATCGCAGCATAACAGAGCACTCGCAATGAGTGATGCTACACTGTCCTTCATCACGTCTATCCTAACAATTATAATATGATTGATAAAAATAACATAAATATGAAAATCAACTAAAATCTCCAACCACAATGTCATATAAAATAATCATGTCCACAAAAGGAGTAACAGCATCATCAAATGTCTAACTAACCAAACACACCAAACAGTATCATCATAGTATCAATGTATCAAAGTATCAAATCAAAGCATAAAACTAATGAGTCCAACTAGCAACTAGGAGGGTTATTACATCCTCCCCCCCTTAAATTCGGCTTACTCCTGTAAGCCAGAAAACAAGTAAGGGTAGGATTCTCTGATATGGGAAGCATCCTCCCATGTCGCTGACATCTCATCATTGGGGTCCCACTGGACCCTCACCTGCTCAATATCCCTGCCTCTGAGAACGAGTCTCCTGTGCTACACCACGGCCACGGGCTCTAGAGCTAGCTGCCCATCCTCGACCTGTAGAGCATTCTAATCAAGTACATGAGTAACATCAGGAAAATAAGGCCTAAGAATAGAAACATGAAACACATCGTGAATCCGCGATAGACTAGGTGGCAAGGCCAGGCGATAGGCAACAGGACCAATACGCTCTAACACCTCGAACAGACCCACAAAACAGGGTGCCAACTTAGAACCCTTTCCATAACGAATAGGGCTCTTCTGAGGCCGAACTCGGAGAAACACTCGATCACCTACTGCAAACTGCCGATCAACTCTGTGTGCATCAGCAAACTTCTTCTGCCTGTCCTGAGCCGCTACAAGATGCTCTCAGATGCGAGCTACTTGCTGCTCCATATCACGAAGCATCTCAGGTCCAAGAAGAACCCTGTCCTCCAATCGATCCCAGCTCAAAGGGTATGACAAGGACGACCATATAAAGCCTAGAATGGAGCCATGCCGATCGATCTATGATAACCATTGTTATAGGCAAACTCAACCAAATGCAGATAATCTTCCCAACGAGATTGTTGGTCCATGACATACATGCGAAGCATATCCTCAAGCACCTGATTAACTCTCTCAGTCTGACCATCTGTCTCAGGATGGTAGGCAGAACTAAAATTCAACTTAGTCCCTAAGGACCGCTGCAAGGATGTCCATAAAGCAGATGTGAATACCGGATCTCTATCAGAAATAATCCTGTGCGGTATCCCATGCAATCAAACAATGTCTTCCATGAACACCCTAGCCACCACTGAAGCAGTATAGGAAGATCGGATGGGAGAGAAATGGGCTACCTTGGTCAACCTGTCAACAGTGACCATGATAGCGTCGTGTCGCCTGGAAGACATAGGCAACCCGACAATGAAATCCATAGAAATAATGTCCCACTTCCACTCTGGAACAAGATGAGGCTGCAACAAACCTGCCAGATGATGATGCTCGGCCTTAACTCTCTGACATTCTAGACACCTAGCCACAAAATCAGCAATGTCACGCTTCATCCCAACCCAAAAATATAGTGAGCGAAGATCAGCGTACATTTTCTTAACTCCTGGGTGTGCTGAATAAGGAGCTCAATGAGCTTCGGTCAAGATTAGGGTACGAAGACCCTCTGCAGGAGGTACATACATTCGGCCTCCAAAAAGTAAAACACCATCTGAATCCATAGAGTAACCGGAAAATTTTCCTTCCAAAGCTCTACCCGACACAATCTCTAATTTTATTGCATGATACCAATCATCTGAAGAGAGAGCTGCAAGGATCTGACTTTTCAAATCAACCTCAAGAGCCAAAGTGGAAAACTCATGCTTGCATCTACTCAACGCATCTGCCACCACATTCTCTTTGCCTTGAATATACTTCACCTCAAAATCATATTCGTACAAGAATTCCATCCACCTTCTCTGTCTTGCATTTAGGTTCGGCTGCGTAAAGATGTACTGTAGACTACGATGATCTGTATGCAACTCGAACTGATGACCAAGGAGAAAGTGTCGCCACCTTACTAAGGCATGCACAACTACGGCTAACTCCAAGTCATGAGTGGGGTAATTGAGTTCATGATCCTTAAGCTTTCGTGATTCATAAGCAATCACTCGCCCCTCCTGCATCAACACAGCCTCTAAGCCTTCCAATGAAGCATCAGTACACACAACAAAATCACCTGATGGATCAGGAACTGCTAAGATTGGAGCACTAGTTAGCTTGTCCTTCAAAGTCTGGAAAGCCAACTGACACTGTTCGGACCAAAGAAACTTCTTTCCCTTCCTCTGCAAGGAGGTGATAGGATGAGCCAACCTAGAAAACCCTTGGACAAAACGCCTATAGTACCCTGCAAGTCCCATGAAGCTATGAATTTCAGAGACATTTGTGGGTGCGGGCCAATCCATAATAGCTTGGATCTTTGTAGGATCAACCGAAATTCCCTCACCAGAAATCACATGGCCCAAATACTGAACTTCGGCTTTATAGAATTCACATTTCTTGAGATTGGCAAACAACTGATTACTCCTCAAGCATTGCAACACCTGTCTTAGATGCTCCTCATGTTCCTCCATAGACCTAGAATAAATCAGAATGTCATCGAGAAACAGAAGGACAAACCTATCCAAGAATGTTCTGAACACTCCATTCATTAGGCTCATAAAGACTGAAGGTGCATTCGTCAACCCGAACGGCACCACAGTAAACTCATAATGTCCATATCGAGTACGAAATGATGTTTTTATGAATGTCTGGATCAGCAATCCTCAACTGATGATATCCTGACTTGAGATCAATCTTAGAGAACACCTTTGCCCCTTTTATCTGATCGAAAAGATCATCAATTCTGGGTAATGGATATCGGTTCTTCACTGTTACCTTGTTCAACTGCCTGTAGTCAATACACAAGCGAAGAGAACCATCCTTCTTTTTCACAAAAATCACAGGTGCTCCCCAAGGAGAAACACTTGGGCGGATAAAGCCCTTAGCCAACAACTCTTCCAGCTACAAATGGAGTTCCTGAAGTTCCTGCGTTGTCATCCGATATGGAGCTCGAGATATTGGCTCAGCTCCAGGTACCAAATCAATCCTGAAGTCTATATCTCGCTTAGGTGGCATACCAGGTATCTCTTCTGGAAACACATCAGAAAACTCCTTAAGGAGAGGGTACTGTTCCAACGACACCCCTTGACTATCCTCTGACTCCAAGTCACTCAAAGATACATCAAAGAGCTGACAACCCTGTCAAAGTACCTTTTGAGCTACATGGCAGAGATCATTCGTAAAGAAACGGGTTTTTGAACACCCACGATTTCCACCTCCTTTCCAGAATCATCAAATCACCGCACCGCTTTACAGTGACAATCCATTATAGCACGGTGTGCACTCAACCAGTCCATGCCCAAGACAACATCATATGAGCCGAGTGGTAGGATTCTGAGGTTTACTTTAGTTGACAAAGCCCCTATACTCAAGCTACAATCCTGCACAAGCTTCTCTACAACAAGCTTTGACCCTGAAGCCAATTCAACTTGCCATTTCTCACCTTGACTAGTTGCCACCAGTCCACATCGCTCAACCACAAGAGGAGATATAAAGGAATCAGATGCACTGGAATCAAAAAGTATAGAAATGTTAGAATCATGTAACACACCCGAAGTCTCAATGACGGTGCTCTGGTGGTCTGCCTGTCGATTATCTACTGCAGTAAATACACGATGAGACCTCCCTGCATCACCTACTGTCGGTTCTGAACCAACTGGCCTATGATTAAAACCTGAAGTGCTCTTCTGAGGACACAATCTGGCAATGTGCCCCTGCTGCCCACAAGAGTAACACCCAGTACCCCTGCCAAAACCTCTACCCCCTGATGGAGCATTTGACTGCTGAAAGCTCCCTCGACTCGGTGCTGACTTGATACTAGGTGTAGGTTGTGCAAAACGTTCCTAACGAACTTGGTTCCTGTTCCTGTTCTGATCCTTGTGAAACTGAGAATTGCCACTATGAGGAGATTGGAAGTTCTTCTGTTTTGATTGCTGTTGCTAAGGCTGCTGCTGCTGATGACCCCCTTTCGAGGGTTGAAACCTGTTTCTGGAAGATCCTACTCCCTGAGACTGACCCCCATGAGAGCTAAAACCCTGAGTAGGTGCACTGCCAATCTGCACTCCAATGTGACCACCCAAGGCCATGGCCAAATTCTCCTCCACCAATCAAGCCTTCTCAACTGCCATTTCCATTGTCTTCGGCTCGAAGACTCGCACTCCACCACTGATACGAGCATTAAGGCCCTGAACAAAGTGCTGAACCAACATGCCCTCATTGTGGCTAATCCCTGCATACTACTTCAACTCATAGAAGCGCCGCTCATACTGTTCCACTGACATAGACAACTGCTTGAGATCATGAAACTCGTCATCCCTGCACTTCCTCCAATGGTCTGAGAGAAAACGAGCTCTGAACTTGTCCAAGAACAATTCCCAGGTGACCATACTGATATCAAGGTGCAATTTTTGTTCCTCAAGACGCCACCAAGTAGATGCGAAGCCTCGCAAATGCATAACCGCGCACCTAGCCTTGGTATTGCTACCATAAGGGTGCATGGCGAAGCAACGATCTAAGTCAATTAGCCAAGTTTCAGCCTCTAGTCCACCTCTTGAACCATCAAATGTCGGTGGGTGAGCTCTCAACAAATCCCTCATATGACCTGCTAAAATTACATCCTGATCAGAAGTTATTTCCCTCCGCCTCGGTGACCTTTCTCTTTCTCTTTCAATCTGTGGCTCCTACTCTGGCCTGGGTCCCAAACGAGCCAGAATTTCTCCAAGGATATGCTGTAAGGAACCATCTAATCCAGGCTGCCTTGGATTCTGACCACCTGACGAATTATTGTGAAGGCTTGGCTGTTCCTCATGCTCAGAACCATGAGAACTAGGAAATGAGGGACTTCGCCGGTTTGCTCCACGACCAGCACCGCGGCCTCTTGCTTCGCCACATCCTCTACCTCGAGGCATACTTCTGCACAACAAGATAAAGGTACAAATAAGCTCCAGAGTTCAAACGAGAGGTTACTTAATGGACCTAACTACCCAGAGACCCCAGCGTTTGCAAACCTGGCTCTGATACCAAGTTGTAACGCCCGCTGTGCAAACCCCAGAGAACTCAAAAAGGGAAAATAATTTTTTTTTTGTTTAAAATAATTAAATTAAACTTACAATACATTAACCATAATCATATAACATATTACATCACATTAACTCACTTAGTTCTCTGGGGCACGCGAGGTTACATTGCAACCACAAAACGGAAATAAAAGATAATGATAAACCATGTAACCCATTATAATAAAATAAACATGAATAAATGTGCTTCCATAAACCAAGAGCAATTATATTAAGGTACCACATAATAAAATCATATGAGTCTCATCAAATAATTACATTGAATCCTAACTATTACATCATTGCTATAATGTTACATTACAATCTTTGATATAATAATTACAATGAAATTCCCAAACAATTGGGATGATACAATTTACAATGAATGCTGAACAACAAGGTGAACACTGGTGCAACTCCAACTGCGGAAAAGCTGCGAACAAAGGATGCTGATGGGGAACCCAACGGGTGCGGAGCACGTTCCACCCAACCATGTGAATTAAAGATAACTCACCCCCCGTGCTCAGAGGTGACAATGAAGTTAACTCGACCAAGTTTGTCAAACCGACTCCGTGACAACAAGGTACAAACTCAAATACAAATTCAGAGAATACAATTAAACCAAGCAATGACAATAACAAGCCACCAAAGAATGCTCATAAACACTAGTACCAGAGTCCAAATCAACAATATGAAAACAAGCTAAGGAACTGATACACATCCAAGTCTAAAATACATATCCAGAGGCAAAAACAACGAGGCAAAATAGGAAGTCTAGTGGAGAGTGTCATCACACAACTCTCATGGGATCTCCTGGCTCTTCCTCCAACTTGAGGCGCCGACACCCATCTATGGATCTCCTGGCTCTTCCTCCTACTTGAGGCGCCGACACCATAGGGTAGCTCGTGCGGAGTCAATAACCTCTCATGAAGACGAGATTATGACTTTTTCGACCATGACCTTCTCAATCTATCATTAGTCTATGATAGCCCTAATGCATAGAAGAGGAATCCAATTTTTTTTATCTTGAGTGGTTTACTACCCATCCCCCTAATTCTATTTTTAAGTTATCACTTGCTTAACTACTCTTCGTAGGTTCTCCTGTGCACTTCCTCTTATCCGAGGCGCCGGCCCCCACGAAGAGCCACTCTCCCTAAGACCCCTAACAGTAAATTGAAACAAGACAACGGTTGAACCTCAACGAATAAGCATGATACCAAAACAAGAACAAGCGAGGCATTAACCCTCTCGCAACAACTCAAAACCAAAAATTCTCAACATCCGTTCAACCCTTCCAACATGAATCCTAAGTTTTCAACTCCAAACAAAAATTTCAAGATGAAAATAACATTCAAAATAAACAAGCCTTTGGACAAGGTTTCAAATCAACAATCGGGTTCCCACATCGACATTAAAGCCAACACAGTAACAAATGCATCTACACATAATTTGATGAACTCAATACACCATGCCATCTTCACTCAACAGTTAAAATAAGGAGTGTTACGTTTTTCTCAAGATCAATTATTCACTTCATAGCAAGCAAGATCAGTTATTAAATGCTAATGATATATTAAATTTTTATTAGAATAATATTATTAACATTTTGTTTCAAAAAAAACAATTACATTGCTATTCAGAAAGATAATATATTACTTCACAATCGGTCAATTGCATATATAATAAAATACATTATAATCTATCATATATTATATATATATAATTAAACATTCATATATATATATATATATATATATATATATATATTTTAATAAATTTAAACTAAATTTAATAAATGGAATACAACTTATATAAATTTTTGAATTTTATAGATTTACATTTTAAAGTAAAAATAATTAAAAAAAAAAAAACAAAACAAAACAATTAAAAGTCGCAAATGCAAAATCGCGATCACTTGCATGGAGGCTACGCGGCCGATCATGAGATACCGCAGCTGGCTCACCGGACTCGCGGCTGTTGAAACTTCCCGCGCCGCAGCGATCTTAAGGAAGCGGTAATGCGGCAGCCTCACGCGCCGCGAAGATGCGAGGGGAGGTCGGCCGGGTCCGCCCCTCCCGGCCCCTCTTTATTTTTTATTTTTTGTTTTTCTTTTCTTGAATAAATTTTTTCATATATTTTTAATAAATGTAAATTTTATCTTAAAAGATTTTCATTTGTTTTAAAAATAACAATTCGTCTTAAAGGGTGAAGAGCATGACAGTTCGGCTCAAATGACCTAAGCTTAATGTGGTTTCGGAAAACCGACAAAGCAGGCGGTCACTGTAATTTTCATATATATATATATATATATATAACAGTTACAAATAAATTATTTATTTTTCTGAGGAGGAGGGTAGAGGTTTTACTTGATGAAATTTATATAGAGGAATACAAATTTTTAGGAGAAAGAATGAAGATTTTTTTTTAGGACAATTAAATTTGGAAGCAAACAGGATATTTTTCCCATCTTTCTACCACAATTTTTTTTTAAATTTTTTTGAAATATCTTTGAATGAAACGAGTTCTCTAATTGTTTGAAACCCACAAAATTTAAAGAAAACTAAGTTTTTTTCTAATCTATTTGAGAGCAAAATTTCCACTGGTTTTGTTTGAAAAGGCAGGTTTCCTTTTCATTTCTTTGAAACCAAATTTTTTTTTCTAACTTGTTGAAAACCCAGATTTTCTTTTTCCTATTTTATTTGAAACCCAGATTTTCCTTATTTTGTTGATGCCCAGATTTTTCCTAATTTGTCTAAAAATCCAGATTTTTCCAAAATGATTGATAACCAGATTTTTTTTTCTATTTTATTTGAACCCAAAATTTCAAAAGAAAACAGTTTTATTTCAAATCTATTGAAAACTCAAAACAGTATGATTTTTAATTGAAATTTTAAGCAATAAAAGAGAAGAAAAGAATTTTAGAACCTGGACTCCTGCCGATTGTAATGTGACGAAGATCTTGCTCCAATTAGCCCTACGAACAGCTTTTCGCCCCTTCCTCCTTTCCTCTGCTTTTTGACAGATTCTCCACCTAAAACCTTCCAGCACTCTTCCCTATTTTTCAAATTAAAATTCTAAAAATTCTGGCATCCCGTTTTTCCAGCAAAAGAAATTCCCATTTTTCATTTTTTTCCCGAAAACCCACTATATTTTCATCGCCCATACCCCAACAAACCCTTTTTCTAAAAACCAATATTCCATTTCTACCCATTCTCATTTGGCCTATTATTCTTTATTATTATTGTTTTAAAATTCATTTGTGACCTTGTTCCTTTTGAAATTTGACTTTATTTATTTATTTTATTACTAATTTTCCACCTGGCAATTTATTTACATTGGACAAACCACCATTTGGTATTTAATAAAATACATGGCTTTTCACCACATAAACATTTAAATATTTTAAATACAAATTAATCTAATTTTTAATCAACAATTTTTAAATTGAAACACCACAACATATAAACATACCAACATCAAGGTGTACGACATAACACTACCACAACCAAAATAATGACAACTGCAAAACGTACAATACCATACAACAAGGCGGTCTGACATCATGGAACGGGCAAACTTCAACATCACCTACCTTATCAACATACCGTTGGAGTTATTGTGCTAAACTACATCTTGCCGAGAAGGCGGTGGAATTGAGACTATGTACCTACAACTCCACCATACAAAATTAAATTTAAATACATGTGCATATATATATATAAGTAAAGCATTGTGTGTTGTGAGGAGGAATCACGGTACGTAGCAGAGCTTTTCGCAATGGTGATGCAACATCCTTCATCACCGTCTATCCTAGCAATTTATAATATGATTGGTAAAAATAGCATTTCCTATTTTAACAATTCATCTCATGGCATAATCTATTAAATCATCACATCATAACATAAATATGAAAATCAACTAAAATCTCCAACCACAATGTCATATGAAATAATCATGTCCACAAAAGGAGTAACATCATCATCAAATGTCTAACTAACCAAACACACCAAACAGTATCATCATAGTATCAATGTATCAAAGTATCAAATCAAAGCATAAAACTAATGAGTCCAACTAGCAACTAGGAGGGTTATTACACAAGCCAACTTCAACACCAACACAATGAATAAAAGCTCGTCAAATCAAAATAAACTAAAAAGGTCACACTCCTCAAAACATCCAAGACTTCAAGATATTCAAAAGGATCCCAACCAAAATCAACTCAAGGAAGAGTCACGTCAAGATAAAACATCAAATCATATAATAACCAACATGAACAAGCAACTATAACATCCACTCAAATTACTTAATCGAAACACATTGATGCCCCATCGTGTGAACCCCAAAGGACAATTAAAAAATAATTACTGCATAATTTTTTTTTTTTAAGTTAACATAACATACATGTAATACACATTAAGTCATGACAAGAATTTCATTTAAGTAGATTCACTAACACATACATCCCTTGGGGTACACAAGGAGTCATTACGAACTTAATTCCACACAATTTCGTAAACATAATCACATAATCAAACAAGGAACACAATAACCCAAGTAACTATAAAATTAGTATGCACTAACATTCATCCATTAAATGATTTAAAAGAACTCAAAATTTAAAAGAGTTTACTTGCTTTGCACAAATAAGCTTATCAACGCTTAAAATAAATCAAATTATTATTTTTATTTGATCACTTATTTTATTTATCTACAAAATCAACTATTAAATATTTTACAAGGAAATAAGAATTCATTTACATAGACCCTTCGTTTAACTAAATCAAATTAGTAAAAAATCATTTATCGTATTTACATTCATTCTTCTATCTATATAAACAAACAAATTCAAATCACTTAATTGCCCACCCACTTCCTTTATCGAAACCAATTAACTTATCCAAAATGTCTATTCAAATTTTCTACAAGGAAAAATAAAAATAAAACTATTTTATTTAATTTTAATCTAAAAAGAATCACTAATCAACTAAACTAAAGACAACCTAGGATGAATCTTTTCAATTACCTATATACATAAATTCATTTTCACTAGTCATTTAACTAACCTACTTGAATACTTAGTATACTTTTGTATTTCAATTCATTTATCTTTTAAATCAGTTATCTCTCATGCACATAAATAATATTTATCACTGCATCATCTACATACATCTACAACATACAACTTAAAACATATTGAAATATTTTCTTAAAAAAATACTTTATTAAATATAATATCTAATTATTTTAAATTCAAATATAATTCCTTACATAATTACTCTTTTAATTTAAAAATAATTTCCTAACACTAACTACTATATAAGGAGGAGATACGTTTCCTTTATTTTCTTTAAAAAAAAGAAATATCCTCCCACGTATAAATCTAATCTAAAAAGGCTTACAAAAAGCTAAAAGAAATAAACATCAGAAAAGTTTAACTTAAGGGAAGGAAGTAAATAGCCCACTTTCTTGTTTAATTTATCATGACTTATTTGCTTGAGAAGAAGGTTTGAAGGAATTTTGCTATGAAAGATGTAAACTATTTCCATCGTTTAAAACAAATACGTGAGTTTGAGGAGAATATAGGTGACGATATATGAAGTAGGGAGATGTGTGTTGGTGGACATGCATGCACAATATGTAAACATAGACAAAATTAGTGACTAGTTTGACTGAATTTCATAAAGATGATAACCGTCATACAGTATATATATTATTCAACACATACAAGTACTGTTGCTTGACAGATTTAGCTTAGCATTAGAGAGTTTCTTTAAATCTATACACCCTACCATGTTCAAGTGCACCACTGTGACAAGTTGACAATCAAATCATGGAGATTATTTAACTTACTACACCTATACAAGTCTAAAAGTTGCAGCTGTGATAGGTCGCCAATGGTTTCAGGTGTTGGTATGTGGCGACTGATCATGCTATACTGTATAGCCCATGGTATACTGTACACCTTGGCCCCCCGCCCTCGCCGGGGTCCGGGCCTGGGCCAGGCCCCGGGTGGGGGTTCGGGGGCGGCAGCCCCCAAGAAAAATTGTTTTGCCATTTTTTTCTCGTCGTCAGCGAAAAAGGAAAAATCTCCGAAAAAGAAAGAAAACCGACATTGTAAAACCCTAATTCTGGAAGCTTCTAAAAGCTTGTTAAAAGGGGTTGGGATGGGGGTTACAGTATGAAGAAAAATGTGATTATTCGAGAGATTGTAATAGGTTTTGCACTGGGTAATAAAAGTATTGGATGGCTGCGGTTTGGTGGATGTAGCCCAGATTGGATGAACCACGTTAAATTCTCTGTGTTATGATTTATTCTGTGTATCTTTTAGTTTCTCTGTTTATTATTTAAATCTACATTTAATTGTTAGATATCTGCCATCTCTAACCCTAACATCAGGGAGGCTACTTAATTCTGTACAATGCCTCAACTCTAAACGCTGTGACAGTGACAGGTTGCGAAGTATATTAGAAAGTGAATATTGGAGTTTGGAAATATCGCCATCTACTAGCATTATTATCAACTCCCAAATGTGACCCACCAGTCTAAAGGGAAAGAGAGAGGTGAGGTGCAATACGTGACTTAAGGGTGGGAAAAAAATAATGTACAAATTTCTCTTTTTTGAACAAGATGCCTTTTTGTTTGGTGGCGAGTTTCAGACACAGCCTGAAGTTTGAAGTTTGGAAATTAATCATCATCACGATCAAAGGAAGCTCTTTATTATGTTAGTAAATGACAATATTTTATTTTCAAGTGTTGCAACTACGATAGATTGTCAAAACAAGCGAACTGGTTATTTAGACCTCTACAAATTTCCCATTATGTTCAAACATCACAGCTGGGGTAGGTTGACAATGTATTTAGAGAGATTATTTATACTTTCAAACTTCCTATTATGTTCAAGTGCGGCAGTTGAGACAGGTAGCCAAAATGAGAGTTTGGAATGGTTTATTCGCACCCAAAAGGATGTAAAGACATGCATGCACAAGATTAAACCTCAGACAAACGTTCCCATTCCTTCCTAGTGGAAATAGTTGAAAGATCTATGTCTCCTTAATAACAATTAAAATGGTGCAATACAGATCCGCTAGGAATCATGCAAGTGATACGAGGTAACAAGATCAAACCCTAGGGACACATCCTCCCATTTTTCCGAGAAAGGAATCTATATTCAAGATCGCAACCAAGACCGGAACAGGGTATTAAATCTAATAATCAACATTGATCTGGAAAGGAATTTTGATTTAAAGGTGCACAGACTGTATTTTACAAGAATTCCTAATGTCATAAAGCCATCCATATTGTCTATGATAACAACAAAGAAAGCAGTGATCAGATTTTAAGGATTTGTTCGCCTTTTCAAGCATTACTCAAAACATAATGGGAAACATCTACATACCTATTATGGTCTCCTCCTAAATTTGGAATGATCCTCTCCTCCTTGGATTTGTTAGTACGCTGATTGAATGTTTCCATCTTAGCATAGGCCCAAAGGATGATGGCAAAGATTGTAGTCTTTTCTTTTGCTGTGATCCAATGACATGATGTTTTGCACTCCAGTTTCTCATCTTCTCATTGATTCCCCTATGTGTAGGTATCGAGCCTCTTCCAAACAGAGTTGTTTCCCATCACTCAGTCTTCGGCGTAGTCGTTCATAGCCTCTTTCTACCTAACTTTGTGTCACCTTGTTTGGTGTGACAAGAGGCCGATATTGCTCACAAGATGGGAATTCTATCTAGGTGTTCTGCTTCAATAGCCACTGGTGATGGAATTCATGCCCCCCCTTTATCCTTTAGTGAAGGGTACCTTCCCACTAAAGCCAGTACTATCCTCTAATCTGATCCAGTCGCCATGTAAATGAAATTCAACAACGTAATCTACTGTCATCCATAGAAAATCCGAGATAGCCCTCTCTTAAGCAAATCCCCCTTTATTATAAGAAACTTTCAGCAAGATAGATTTTCAAAAGAAAACACAATATCATCGAATTTGGTAAGTTTCTCCTTTGGAATTATGTTTCCACATTGTGCATGTGCAAGGAGGAATACTTTTCTATCTTTTCTTCGCTTTTCTATCTTAATTCAAAATCTTATCATAATGCTTTATTATTATTATTATTATTATTTATTAACAATAAACTATTCTTTTTCCATTTTTTTAATTGATTTCCTTGCTTTTATCTTTATTCAAACTTGAGTTCAAATTTTTAATATTTTATTTAATTTAATATTTTCTCACTTTTAAATTTCTTAATTAAACTCACTCATTAGGCACTAATTATCTTTAATAAATTATCTTTTCATAGTAATACCTTATAGAATACCATATTAGTCAAATTTTTAATAAAATAATTTAATATAATTTTTTACTAATAAACATATACTTTGTATTGTATTATTATTTTAATTCTAACTTTTATTATAGTTATGTAAAAAGTTATTCTAACCTGATTACCTTGCTTAGACAAGTTAATCAAAATATTAACTTATCACCTAACTCAAGGCTAATCAAACAAGGCAACCAAGAAACCAACATGACATCATAATTCATTTAGACACACATACTCGAATATGTTGAAGGATCAGAAGTGGAGGGGCACTACATAGACAAACACCTACTTATTTTTTCCCTTAAATTTAAGTAAGTTACTACATTGAAATTTCAAATTTTTAGCAAATAGATTTTTCAAAAAAATAAACTTAGGAGTTTAGAAACTATATTTAATTTTCTATAAATTCTATTCTTACATATTTTTGAATTAATATAGATAAATTATTCAAATTTTTATGTCAAGTTGCCTAACTGTAATTTTTTTGAATTTTTAGCCATTTAAGGGCCTGTTTTTTCCATGATTATCTTACACATGCCCTTAATATGGGTGGGGACATCATCCTTGATTCCCTTTCATGTGAACCTTTTCCTAATATATTTATCAAGATTGAAGTACCTATTGTGGCCCACAAAGGTATTATTATGTACTATGTATAAAATATTTCCCTTCAACCTTGGTTCTAGCACTAACTAGAATCTTCACTTCTATATAGTGAGTTAATTAAAAATAGTGTACCTTATCTTGTAATTTCCCTAGTAACACATCAACTAGAAATGTATCCATTATATTCTTTTTCATGATTTAATTTCTCAATCAATGAAGCTATGCAATATGGAACATAGATTAAATATTATAGATAATCCATTAGAAATAACATTATTTTTCCCTATTATCCACTTAATATAAATATAATTATTTTTGTTAGTGCCTTTTTCAAAGCTCCTTACTCTTTTAGTTGGTATTTTTCTTCTTCACCTTGTAGTTAAGGTTTCTCAAATCATTATTCATCATTAGGCCTTACCAAATTAATGCACGTGTCCTTTTCCAAGAAATATATGTCAAGGTGACTCCATTTATTTGTTTCCAAAACATATCATCTTTCTCCTGATTTGATTCCATGTGCATCAATGTCTATTCATCATTGGAAAATATTGGACTTTTGCACTCTTTTGGTGAATAGTATTACTTGAATTGAAGTTTTTTTTTCAACTTATTTTGAGAATTCAACTATACTTAAGTCTACTTAGGTTGATGAAGTTAGGTAACTTCTTTTCTAATTGAATTTTAGCATAGAAAAATGGATCTTAGAAATTTTCATGATCATTTAGGTCTTCTTCCTTGATGCTTGACTAATTTTGCTTAGATTTAATGTTGGAATGTAACTTATACATTCACATTAGGTCTTGTATATTCAAATTATGATGACTTGTGAAGGTGTTGTGAAGTGTTGTAACACATTTCTAAACTTTTCTAGACTCTTCTTATTATAATTCATCTAAATATTCCCTTTTCATCCTTATCAAGTCCTATTTCAAAGTGTTGTAAAGTCTTATAACAAGATTTTATGCTTTTCTAGGCTTGTCACCACTATTAAAATACACCTTTATTATGCTTTATTTGGCCCCTTTATGCACTTATACGCCTTAATTAAGTGTGTTTTTAATACAAACCCAACAAACAACATTAAAAGCAACTTAATTTCTACCACCCAATTGCAAGCCTAGAGTGGGACCCATTCGCCATGGGTGGTGAATGAGTCCATCTTGGCACAAAATTCAAAATAAGAATATGTGCAGGATCATGATGGGCCAAAAAGTGGCAATACGATGGGTATGTGTAGGGTATCTGGTTGATGACTTTTTTTTATCCAAAATTGATGAAACAAAAAGGGTTTTTAAAGGATATTCTTAGCTTTCCACCAATATAAATTATACTTTACTTTGAATTTAATAAATAATTATTATTCATTTTCCATTTGCATTATTACTAAAGTATTGATTGATAGGCTAATTGAAAAACATCTATAGCTTTCAAATGGTATCACATTTTTTGAATCTGAAACATGTGTCACATTCTATGCTTCGGATAATATAGGATTAAATTTTCTTTTTTTTTAATTTCATGAAGTTTTGACCAAGTTAAGGTGGTTAGACATACAAGTTTTATATTTTTTTAAGAGTTGTAATTAAAAATTCATAATTAATCATTTACTTGGAAAAAAATTACAAACTAATATGCATCACATGGGGACATGAGTCCTCTACTTATATCTAAAATATTATAAAAAGATATTATAATTTTCTTGTGATTAAGATGGTTAGACAGACACCTACTTCTTATTTTCTCTTAGAAATTGAAGTGATACTGCATTGAAATTTTAATTTTTCACCAAATAGATATATATATTTTTAATAAACCTGGTAGTTTAGAAACTACATTAAATTTGCTACATATTTTTGAAATAATATATATAACTTATTCAAATTTTTGTGCCAAGCTACCTAACTCTAACGTTTTTTGAATTTTTTGCCATTTAAGGGCTTTTTTTTTCCATGATGATCATGCACATACCCATAAGTTCAAATTTCCTTAGTGTTTTTATTCATTAAGACCATATGTCAGTCTATGATGTTTTTTTGGGTAATTAGGGCATAAGTGTATATAAATAAGTGTTTTTCCATCCATTTTAACCCCCATTCATTTCATTTTACTCATTCATCATCAATTATCATTTTTTCATTCAATCAACCATAGCATCATTCAATCAAGAAATTATCAAGCATCTTGGAGCAACCATTGACATATCTTCAAACTTCCACAACAAGGGTTTGGTGAGTTTATGAAAATTTCATGTTGTTTATTCATCATTCCTTTCTTGTTTTCATTTCATTTCTATATCAAGGGTTTGATTACCAAAGTGGTATTTGACCAAGGAAAATCCTTATACTCTAGCCCTTAACCATTTTCCCCTTCTTTGCATGTGTGTTTGTAGGTCATGTAGGTAGATTTTTCAAAGAAATAGATTTTAAAATATGGTCAACAAGTCATCAAATCTATTCAAGTCAACTAAACCCTAATTCAATCTTGGAGGAAACATTCAGCCCATTTTCTATAGATTTGGTTCTGTCAACCTAACAAGAAGAAAAGTGTAGTTTTGGACCCATAGAATTTACCCTAGAATTTTTAGATTTTGGGAGTATGACTGATTTTACATTAGTGGTTAATGAGTCCCACTTCTAGGCCAAAAAATTTGTTTTGTTTAGTTTTTAGTCCTTGACAGTTAGAAACCAGTTTCAATAAAGTTTACTAGAAGCAAGACTGATCGCCATCAGTGGCGAATGAGTCCCACTAGTCATCAATAGTGATTTTTTTAGATTCAAAAACCTTCCTACATTAGCATTCCATATCTAGGTGCACTGTATTTATTTTCATTAAATTCTGATTTCATTTATGCATGTTTTTAGTTCATTTTTTCATATCACATAGTGTTTTCAAACACTTCATATTTCTTAGGTTTTGCATAAATAATCAATCTTATCATTTTTTTCATCTAGATCATTTAATTTAGGAATATTTCACTCATACATACATTAGTTTGAGTGAACCACCATAGTTTTTGGCCTATCTCTCTCCTTTTACATGAAAAACCCTAAGAGAGCAAGAGAGTACATAGCCCCCAAAAATTGATGGTTCATTTTGATGAAAATACATTTTGAACAATATCTAATTTTTATTTGCATTTCATTTACATCCTGAGACTCATAGCATTATCATTTCCATTATTTTTGCATCCTAAGGTTTACAAATTTGCATTAGTGAATATCTAATAAATAATTCATTCTTGCACTTCAAATCATTACAAAAACTTTAAATTCTACATTTTAACCTTAGTTCTCCCTTAGAAAAGCATAAAAATCGCTTTAAATTTTCAAAAAAATAATTAAAAATTCATCCCCTAGACTCATTCACCACCTTGGGTGAATCAGTCCAGTTACACATTTTGAATTGCATTTTCAGGCATTTTTTGGGCATTTTCTACATTACAATTTTCTACTATTACTTTCTATCATACTTTCTAGATTTTTTATTTTTATTTTCTTTCTTGCATATTAGTTTACTTTCAATCATTGTCATCATGGCCTTTTGTTTTAATATGTTTTGGAATGCATTAAAATCCTTAGTGGACATGTCAAACTATGCCTTTGGTTGTGATCCTAATGACCTGAGCTTCCTCATGCTCCTTCAACACCTCAATAATTTCCTCCTCATGTTGTTGACATCCTTGGAGATTATCATGATAACATAAATAATTCTATAATGATTGCCTTGAAAACCTTGAATCCAATGTAGTCTTTTACCCATCCATGAAGTCACAAGATTTCCCTACTATTTCACCTCCTGACATGTTTGGTTACTTGAATCATGAAATGAATGAAGGACCTAAGTTCCCTCCTACATGTGGACCTAGTTATTCTACACAACCAACTCCTCAACCATTTTAGTATCAGAAAGTCACTAGTATTGCAATCAACCTTGAAGAAACTTACAAAAAAGGTTTTACTATCTTAAGAAAAAAAGGATGTGACATAACAACCAAATATGAAACTCACAAAATTTTAGAAGAAAAACCAATAAATGAAAATAGAATAGTATTAGTATATTGATGAGCCTAGGATATGCTCATAATTTTAGTATCATGATGTACTTTAAATATCTCTACTTTTATTACTAATGGATGTTTTAACTATGTGATTAAAGAATTTTCATCTAAAATTGGTTAGTATCTTGTAGCAATATATTCCTATATTCGTGCAGCCTAGCATCCCAATGTGTCTTATTAATTAACCTATTTTGACCTTCCAAATGACTGGTATAATGCGTATGGTTTTTGAATAATGAAATAGATTTAATATGTGATTAATGAATGGATCGTGTTGTTTTCCACACATGATTTCTTTTGCATCTGTCACCTTGTGCATCATAGGTTGTTGAAAGGGAGCATGAGCGGAAGTCCAGCCTGATGGATACAGCTGGGTAGATCCATTCACATGGTATGAGGAAGTTGTTCGTGAAGACTCTCGGCGGAATTAAGATTGGGAAGAAAATTTGATCATTAATCTAGGAAGAGTGGAATGCTAAATTCTCTCTAGATCGGGTTGAATGGATATGCTTTCATTTATGATAAGTTTGTTCCTCGGTTTCAGGATTCATTTATGTCGACTTTCTCCAGATTGAGTTAGTTAGTTGCTTTTCTGGTTTAAATAAGTGTTCCTCCTGCGCGAGTGAGCAAGAATAGCATGTAAAAGTTAGTATGATGATGAGAAGTAGAATATGTAAGAGTTAGTACTATGATAAGAGATAGAGTTTTGTGTTAGTTTTCATATGAGTAGAACAATGTATATCATTATGAGTTTATGAATAAAAGCTAATGAAGTTCTAAGTTCAATTCTTGCATAGTTGGTTGATGCTTGCTAAGGGGGGCCACTTAGTAAGTATCTATAGTTAGTTAGTTGTTTATCTTTTGTTGATCATAAATTAGATTTCATTTTTGGAGAGTTTGATTTTTGGCTGATCCTTATATTAATTCCCTCTGATAAGGGGAATCCATCCACAGTGTTTGTTCTGTGGCATGGAGCCATTTCATGGTTGTTTCTTCCGGTTAGCAAGTTGTTGTGGTTTCTACTTTGATTAGTTTAGAAGGCTTCACATTACATTCCCTATAGCATAAGTAGAATTTCGCTTTCCGCATTTATTTAAGTGGCGGGCTAAAGCTGGTTCTTGGTGCACATATAGTGTCACTCCATTTCAAGTATACGTTCCCCGGTTTGACAAAGTAAATGAACAACCATAAGAAGATGTTAGTCACTTGTTGGAATGTCCAATTCCCAGATTAGGATTTGCCATGAATTTTATATCCTTTTGTGGGAACGACCATATATCAATACCCTCCTCATGACAACAAGCCTCCATTTGAATATTGGAGACTACAAGATGATGGCACGGTGATCTATAATTCCCATCCTAACTTGAATGTCCTTCCACATGAAAACCCCTTACATGATTCCAAATAAAAGGATGTTAGGATCCCCATGGGTCCTCTTCCTTCTTCAATCAATGAAAATAGTGAATCTAGTAAATGTAAATGACCTTACAAATTGAAAAACCTCAAGCTTCCTCTCCATCCACCACCCGAATGTGAAAAGAAACTAAAAATTATTTTAAATGGAGGTATTATACTCTTACCACCTTCAAGCAAGTTGTTCATCCATCTTGAAGATTCTAATTTACTATATTGTAAATATCATTGTGTTCTTGGACATTGCAGTGATGAATGTCAGACATTGAAGGACACACTAAAAAAGTATCACTTCATTGATACCAACTATTATCCCATCCTCCCCTAACTCCCTAAACCAACTCCCCTCATCATGGAATAGTTATAGAATTTTTCATTCTCACTATTGCATGATCCTTCCCATCACCTATCTTAGCTCATTCATATCTTACACTCAGTGGGGACATGAAGTTGTTAGCCTTGTCCTACTAATTCATTTGTCCTTGTCTCTTAACTTTGTTATTAATCTTCTACTTATGCCACTTGAGATTGAAAAGTGAATAACTCAATTAGATGATTGACTTGCATTTTCCTAAACTAGCCTTTTTACATTTTTCCCTTTTATTTTTTGATTTTATTTGGTGTGATTCTATGTTTGTATCTTGTTCGCTCATAATGTGTGTTTGATTTTTTCTCTCTTTGTGCACTTCCTCTATTTATACCTCTATTCTTCTATATGTCATACTTTATCTTTTCTTCTTTTCTCTTGTTTTTGGTTTTCCTATTGGGGATGATGCAAAGTGTTGAGATGACCTATGTCTCTTCCATGTTTACACTAAATAGAGTGCACCAACACATCTAATACCCATAGTGGAGGTTAGTCCATAATATTATACCCTGTTTAAAGTATAATAAGAAATAATGGGAATGTACATGCATTCAGGCACACTACCTAGAGCTCAATGCTCAAATACAAAAGAGGACTCACTGTCCAAAAAAAAAATTGGATTAAAACCATCCAAATTGTGAACTAAGAAAATAGTTTCTATACAAGCTTGATTACAATTCCAGTTAAGCACAAAAAACCTTCTTCACTTCTTCTATCAAACTTATTCACACTTCGTTCAGTCTTCTTCACACTCTCCTCTACAATTGAATGATATTCACACATACACACATGAGAGCATAGTGAGCACACTTTTTACTGATGAAACAATCACTCTTATATATCAGCAACATGATATTATATCAACAACTTAGTCAGCCAAAAATATAAAATATATTTTCAATGTCTGCCCAAATTTATAAATAAATTTTCAATGTGGATGCACAAAGGTCATCCAAAACATAGTGGAGACCCAAATTAACAACTTCAACACAAAAATAATTTAATTAATTTCACCTCAAAATCCACCACATGTTAGACCCATCATGCCAGCCAAGAACATGAGAAATTGAACATATAGAGAAAAAAATTGACCACGAGCACACAAATCAATGTGGATGTACCGAAAAGATAGAGCAAAGTCTAAAATAATCCACGAGCAACAAGAAATAATAGAGAAACATCCTCAACAACTAGAATTACCAGAATCACACCAACTTTAATCAAGAACACTTACATAGACCAAAAAAACACTGTTAGAACATAGATCTTCATAACTCGAACAAATCATCACACAGACCTTTGAAACCTCCAGTGGATGGACTAGATACACTCAACAATAAAATCTTTAGTCCACAACAATTGATCTACAACGTGCAGAGAATGACACCTTCAGAGTTCCACTGGGATCCTAGAAATATTCCTTTAACAATTTTCTCAATATCCTTGACATATACAACCTTCAATACAATTATGGTAATAGTGTTGACATCAATGACAACCATATATCAACAACGGCTTCGGCTTATCCAATAAAAGCTCCCCATTTTGGCGTTGAGTACAGAGAGCACGCTGATGTGAAAAACACCATCAACCCAACTGTCAATTATCACTTACTCCTCCTTATATTCTGACTCTTCTTCCTTGACTACTTCTTCAAGATCTTCTCCACACGAGACTTTTTACTCTAGATAGGAAGAATTTTTTCACATTACTCTTCTCCTGCTTTGACATCAATGGAAAAGATAAGAATTATCTTTCCACATATAAGAAATCTAAACCCACGTATTTTCATTCGACTACTGGTAGGGCCATGTAAACATCAATCAGGATCATAAGATGATCATGAAATGGATGATTAATTTTGAAATAATGCATCCTGGATTCATATCAAGAGGGTGTCACTGGCATCCCTCTAAGATACTCAAAAGAAATTATCATTTGGCAATGGCTTAGTAGAAATATTTGCAATTTATTAGATTTGGTAGGCACATGCCAATCGGCTTCTTTTTAGCATAGCTCTCCCTCATAAAAAATTGAAATTTTATTAATATATATTTTGAATGTAGGTGTAGCCTTTGGATTCTTTGATATGTTAATTACACTTGAGTTATCATTGTATATGGAAATAGGCTCATCATACACAACTTTGATATCTTTCAACATCTGCTTCATCCACAATACTTGAGTATAGTTATTTGCAACAACAATATACTTTTCCTCAGTAGTAGATATTTTTTTCTCAACCAAGACACAAACTTCTTCTATAGGAAAAAAGAAACACTACTAGTACTATTTTTATCATCTACATCTCCTACCCAATCAACATCAATATATGCATTTAAAGTAAGATGATCATCCTTAGGGTGCCAAAGCTAAAAATCAATTGTTCCTTTCAGATACCAGAAGATTCTCTTAATAGCAATCACGTGAGATTCTTTTAGATTAGACTAGAGTCTACCAACCATACATACAACATTCATAATCTCTGGTCTAGTCTAAGTTAAGTAGAGAAATCCACCAATCATTGATCTATATCTTGTTTGATTCGCATTAGGAGGATCATCATTCTATGTCAACTTACATTTAGTTATCATTGGAGTACCAATAGGTTTTGAATCATCCATGCCAATCTTCTTCAGTAGTTATCTCACATATTTGTATTGAGATATGAAGATCCCCTTGTCTAACTAAGTGACTTGGAATCCTAGAAAGAACCTCATTTCTACAATCATACTCATCTCAAATTCACTCTTCATTTCACTAGAAAACCTCATACATAGATTATAATCTCCTCCAAAATAATGTCATCAATAAAGACTTCAATAATTAATTCTTTATCATGATCCAATTTGAATTATAAGTTGTTTTCAGTAGTACCTTTATTGAATCCAAGCTTCAGTAATTATTTGTCTAATCTAGCATTAAAGGCTCTACGGGCTTGCTTGAGTCCATAAAAAGATTTCTTCAATTGGAAAACCATGTCTTCCTCATCAGTCAGTTAAAATCCATTGACCTATTTAATATATACATATTCTTCTAGCTCACCATTCAAAAAAGATGACTTCACGTCCATTTGATAGAATTTATAGTTCTTATATACCACATAAGCAAGAAATAACTTTATGGCTTCAATTATGGCAAATGGGGCAAAGGTTTCTTCAAAACCAATACCTTCCATTTATGAATACCCTTTACATACCAATCTTTCTTTATTTTGGACCACTTCATCTTATTCATTTAACTTATTCTAAAAGAACAATTCAGTACCAACTACATTTTTATCTTTTTTTTTGGGAACTAGTGTCCATGTATCATTCTTTTCAATCTGCATCAGTTCTTCCTTCATAGCTTCCATCCAGTGTTCATCATTGCATGCTTCTTTGACATCTTTAGGTTCAATCTTGGAAATTAGGCAATATTCTTCTACAATCTTTCTTCTAGTTTGCACTCCTTTATTCTTATCTCCTATAATTTTATTTTTAGAATGATTTATCTTTACATACCTCAGAGTTTTAGGGTTTTCTCAAACTTCTAATTCTTCCATTCTTTCTTTTGCACTTGCACTTGTCTTTACTTCCTTACTATCTTGATTTATCAAAACATATGGCACAATTTAAAGTTGATTTTTTTTCTGAACATTCTTCCCTTGGTTTATATTGTCTAAATTTGAATCATATCCACAATATTTGAATGATTTAGCATAACCCTCATCAACTTTGGCATTTGCACTCTCAACCATTTTACTCAATCTTCTGTTATAGCACCGGTAGGACTTGCTTCTAATAGAGTAACATAGAAATATTCCCTTCATCATTTCTTTTGCATCAAACTTACCTATATCATCATCATCTCTCTTGGATTTGGCATTTGCTCCAAAGATCTTCAAATATTTAATAGTAGGCTTATAAAATCAAACCATAATTCAAAAGGATTCTTACCAAAATTACCATTTTACATTTACCTAGCTAGCTTCTTAAATTCATATACACAATAGTGCCAGCCAATTCACCCAATACATTTCCTTCAAATTACCATTATTGTTCTAAATAACATCAAAAAAAATTCTTTCTCTCAACAACACCATTATGTTGAGGGGTTTGGGGAGAAAACAACTGTCTTCTGATTCCATGCTCTTCACATAAAGAATTAAACTCCCTGGAGGTGAACTCACCACCTCTGTCTGACCTTAGGGGCATTTGATTTTCAGACCATTCTCATTTTCTACCATAGCTTTGAAGCTTTTGAACTTTCCTAATGCTTCACATTTTTCTCTTAAGAAAGAAACCCATATCATTCTAGAGTAATCACTGTAATAAGCAGCATAAAGTACCTTTCAGCATGGAGACTTCTGAATCTAGAAGGACCACATAGATCAATATGTGCCAACTCCATCAATCCATTTTAATGATGATGTCTACTTCAAAAAAAAACTCTATTTTTTTTCCCATCTAACACTCTTTGCAAATTGTTCTAGCAGGCTTCACTAGCTTAGGTAGATCTCTTACTGCTTGAGTGGAACTTAATTTGACAATTTTATCATGTGATTCACTAGTTAGCTTAGGTAGATATCTTACTGCTTGAGTGGAACTTAATTTGACAATGTTATCAAAATTCACATGAAACATTCTTCTATGACATAGCCAACTTTCATCTACTTATGCAATTAGACAACTTTAACTAGCAGCATTCAGGTGAAAAATACTACCTATTGTTTGTTTACCTGAGGTAATTATATCTCCAGAGCTTTGATATATCCTACGTCTTCCATATTTGAACTGAAAATCATAACATTTGTCTACCATTTGTCAAACACTCAAAAATTTGTGCTTCAAGCCTTCAACATAAAGAACATCATCAGTGTTATGCTTACCACCAAGAAAAATAGATCCTCTGCCATGAATCACACAAGCATTGTTATCTCCAAATCTTACAACCCCACTCATCATACTTCTTAGGACGCATACAAATTTCTTTTGTCACCATTCATATGATGTGAGCATCCACTATCAATGACCTACCTATCCTTTTCTTCAATCTCGATGCAAGAGCTTTCTCAACTCTTTAGCAGATTCAAAGAGCTACAAGACTATTTTCCTTGA
>VDFB02104867.1:0-18150 GCA_007258455.2 Sequoia sempervirens | reverse complement strand
AATTGGGTAAAATTATAGAATTGTGTCACACTTTTATAAACGAAATGACCAACACAAATATAGGTTTTTACTTCAACCGTGCTTAATAATGATATTTATGTTTTAAATTTTAAAATTATGTAAACTAATGAAATGTAGAACCCTTAATGAAGTTGATATTTTTAATTCTAATTTTAATTTTTAAAAATTAATTGGATATATATATATATTGTAAGTATAATGAATTCAATTGATCAAGTAACATGAAATAAAATAATTAAACAAGAAAATGATCTACTAAAGATAATGCTCCAATGAAATTAGTCTAACATGGATAAAAATCATTCAATTAACATAAAAAAACTAAATTTCAATCAATTGAAGAAAATAACCACGCAAACCTGCAATCCCACTATGGACTGAGTGCAAATGGAGTGGTATGGGATGTGGATTGCTCAATTTTCCTAATAAGTAGTTGAGTTGATGCAAAAGCTTGAGTGGATTGATGGATGGGAATGATTCTCAAATGCTTAGAAGGATCAAAGGTGAGTGAGAAGTTCATTATAGTTTGCATGAGGATTGTGAATTGAATTTCATGTAAATTGGGAGGTATTTATAGATTTTTGAAATGAATGAACAACAAGGATTGAAAATGCTAGTCAACAGAGGAAATTGAATAGAAGAGGTGAGTGTGCATCAAGGAATGGATCAAGGGTCAATAATACATGAAGGAATGGATCAAATACTTAATCAAGGATCCATAATCAATGAGAGATTAAAAAATCCCTTAATTTTAGGAAAGATGTTAGAGATATTATTCATGTGGAGGGAAGAATTTGAATTTGAAAATGAAATATTCCATAAGAAAATTCTTTATGCAAGTTGGAGGATTGGAGGAATAATTAGCTAATTAAACAATTTAGAAAATCATTTAATTGTGCACATTGAGGAATTAGGAACTTTAATTAAACAATTTAGAATTATTTAATCAAAGAGGGAAGATGTCATTTAATTAAATAATTCAACGTTATTTAATCAAAAGAGAAGAAAATTTAGCATGAAAGTGATGAATTAATCAAATAAAATTAATTATTCGATTAATAGAAGAAAAAAGGTGAATTTAACTAAATAATTGGACATTATTTAATTAAATAGATGAAATAGGTGAATTATGAGAGAAATGGTGTTAGTAAGCAAAATTAAGATGTGTAGTATAATCAGAATATTTTTTAGGTGTCTACATTTTTTCCCCTCTTTGAAGCGAGGTACCCGTTATGTTGCTTCAAAGAATTGATACTCCTCAGATCAATTTTTTTTTCTTTCTAATTTTACTGATGCCCCATTATGCCAAAGTGGACAAAGGAGTATTGGTGTGCTACCCCCTCAGGAGATTGAGCAAAAAATTGGCTTTTGGTTCAAGCTCATGATAAGGTCACGGGAATGGTTTGGTTGAGAAGAGGATGAGCAATAATCCCTAAGAAGCTTAGATGTTTGATACATATATATTTTACGATATATACACACTCATCAACTATGGATAACCTCATGTATATTTTGGTGTATATCACATAAATTTGATACTTGGATAGAAATGTTAGTAAAGATAGAAGAATGAGATAAAATGAGATGAAGAGATAAGTCTATTATTGAGATTGATAAGTATACCAACAAGCCTATGATTATTAAAGATTTTATTGGATATGTGATGAGATAGGATAAATGATCATGTTTTTTCTTTTGGATTAGATTAATTTCATCATAGAAATCCTTATTTTTGATATAGAAAATATACACAATGCACCTAGGTATGAAGAAATAGCGTGGCTTTGTATCTAATGCATGGACTTTGACTCTGCAAACAAATAGAAGTATCCTTATTCAGACCTAACATATGGAAACCTTGTTTGATCATGTGAAAGAATAAAGCCATCAAAGTAAGGATACTAATACAAAAAAGGTATGAAGAACCTAATATGTCTTAGTCATTGTTTCACTTGAGACTACTCCTACATATGTAAGAAAAGTATTCACCAAGGTTGTGTTACAAGAATATCCAAAAAGCACAAAAAAAAGAAGCAATGATCAATGTCCCATTCCTTTCTCTCTAAATTTTTTGGAGACATCATTGAGAGATCATCAGAATAAGCTTATAAGATAAATCCAAAAGAAAAGATCAAAATGAAAAAAATGTCAATGTTATCATATCTCTTGCCAAAAAGGGTTTGTTTAGGGTGATATCTAAAATGATGTCTATTGTAGGAAATATATATCCATAAGACATACAATGGATGAGGATTGGTTGTAGATTTTTTATAGGCTACTGATATGAGGATTAATTGATATGTTTCACAAATAGCCAAGACATAATATTTTTATGTGAAAGTTCCATGTTTCGCTAATTGTCATTTTTTCTTCTATTTGTGTTACCAAAGGTTGAAGGTGATGATCAATTTATTATGGTTGAAAGTTTATAGTGAGTGAATGTGATATGGGATGGGTGATTTTGTTTTTTTTGTTTTTTTTTTGTTTTTTTGTTTTTTAGAATTTTTAGTGTTTTTGACTTTTTTGAAATGTTTTGAGGCTATTTTTTGTATTTTGGGGTTATTTGAATGTTTTAAGTTTTCAAGTGTTATGAGGTTGTTTTGAGTTTTGTGCGGCATTTTCCAATTATTTTTGTTTTGAATTTTCTAATTTTTTTTTAGTTTTTCAAAGGTTTGACCAAGAGAATAGGACCTAAGGGGGGATAAACCTATGCCTCGAGGGCTCATCAAAGTTGGCCTTGCCTACGTAACTATGCAGAGGCTTCATAGTTTGATTATTAGACTTGGATATTAGCACATGATGGCTAATGATGTTTTGATTTTGATATTTTTGAACTTTTGAACTTATTTGGATGTTTTGGATGATTTTAGATTTCAAGATGTTTTGGATGCTTTGGATTTCAAGATATTTTGATGTTTTTAGATTTTGAAATATTTTAGATTTTTTTGCATTTTAAAATGTGCTTTTACAAGTGTTTTTGGATTTCCTGAATGATATCTAGATCATGATGTCAATATCACATTGTGAGATATACGACATGGATCAAAATTTATTTAAAAGAAAGATGCAAGTACTTGTCTCCAATGTCTAGCAATGTTTAGAATTTTATGAGAAAATGTGTAGATCATGATGATGGATGGATTGGTATGTGAAGGATGCAAAGGACTATCTTTTGATGGATAATCAAGATAATGCTAGATATAATCCATGAGACTACATAAGTTCTACATTAATGACCATATCAAGATTTTTCCATAAGTAAGGTTGAAGTGTACCCTGAACCTTTGTCAAGATCAAGATAATTTTGAGATTTGGAAGAAGATGGATCAAATGGATTATGATGTGGGGAATGCTAGAGTTTTAATGGACAGGATGAGATGCTTCCACTTGAAGTGGTATGTGTAGATGCTTGATTCTACTCATGATGCCCATTCACCAAGTTTTCATCATGGTACTTTCCCAAAGCCCCACCAAACTAGTTTTCAATAGAGGAAATTTTTTCTCTTTACTATTTCCTTGATTTTTTTAATTTTTTGGATTTGTGATTTTATGATTTTTATGATTTTTGAAGGTTTATGTTGAACCACCTAGTGGTGCTGATATAGATGGTACTATTATCATGATGTGCCAATGGTAACCTTCCTAAAGAAGTTGCTTTGTCAAGATCCAAGAGCTTGTATGTAACCCCTGAATGTTCTTGTCTTCTTTGTGGATGCTAGAGTTAATCTTACCTAGATGCACACATCACCATAGAGTGCCCTTAGAGTCCTTAAGATAAAGAATTGATCCAAGACATGGTCAATGTGAGATTTGGATATCTTTGATTTTGAAGTGGATGGTGGAATGTAATGAGATGTAGATGGATTGGTCGATAGTTTGGAATCTTTGATTCTCCAAACCTAGGATGATGAGCCATGAAGGGTCGATATGGATTTCTGAGTGGAATTAGGACCAACTTCTTGATGTACTTTGTATGTAACTCTTGAAGATTTATTTTGCATCGATGGACATATTTGATGGATGAAATTCCCTTTTTTATTTTGTCCCATAGTTTCTTTTACTAATGGATTTTGATAGGGATTATTTTCTTTCTTTTGATTTGGTATCCATTTGAATTTTATTTATCTATTTTTATTTGTTGATTTTTTTGCTTCGATGACTTGCTCTTTTCTTTGATGTAATTTTTTCTCTTTTTGTTGATCCCAATTTGAGGGTGGAAAGATGTAAGAATGACAATTCATGACATGGATGGTTGAAGTGTTGGTAGTGGTTTTATCATAAGGACTCTTCATACTCCCCATGTTGATGTTTGCATTAGGTAAAGTTGACCCTAGAATTATCAATATATCATTGTCATGTTCAGATTTGTTGATCTATGAATAACCAAGACCTTGCTACTCAAGATTGTTGACCTTTTGTGCTGATTCTAGGATACTTTTTTTATGTAGGCCTAATCCTTTTCCTTGATAATGCATCCACTAACAAACTACCATTGAATATGATTTTTCTTGGAAACATAATGTCGTGTCTTAGATATACTCTACTAAGAATATTCAAAAGTGGTAGCACACATACTAGATCTTGACTATGATTCATAGTCAATGCAGGAAACTTATTCATGATTTGTGTCTAGAATGTCATCTTGATCAAGTTCTGTCATTTCTTGATCATTTGTGAGGATGTCAAGAGTAGGAGACTCTTGTTTTGAAGTAAGATCATCTACGTGTCCCTCAAAAAGAAGCATATCATGGGTAGATGTAGGGATATTTGGTGTAGGAACATGATCATCCTTTGTGAAATCCTAGATGGATTGGAAGTTATTAATTCATGATAATACTTTGGAGAAGTGATCTCTTCATCATGACTTATGTCCAAGAAAATACCATTAATAGATTGCAAAATGACATGTAGATCATGATATTATTTTGGAAATATGACCTACTCTTGATCTTGACTTGTTTTGGAGTAACTTTCATTAAACTCAAGATTAACTTCTTGACATGAACCTTGGGTGGATAGTGTAGCATGAATTGAAGACTCTTGAATGGTTTTAATGGGTTCAGATAAGGTGATGAAGGTTTCTTGTCGCATTGGGACATCTTCAATATGTCCAATCATAAAGTCATATGTGTTGAGATGATGGAGTCACAGTGTCCCTGATGAAGCTACAGTCTTCAATGGAGGACCTTTGCCAGGAAACATATTCAACCACAAAAAAAGTGTTACAACAATGGCATGCAAATAGAGATTCTATTATGATGATGAGATATGTTACAAGAGTACACATGCCTAATTAAATAGGCAAGAGTGAGAACCTAAAATGCATAAGATGTTCCCAAGTGTCAAAATCACACTACATGTGACAACATGTGAACCCTACCTAGGAAATGATAAAAGATTGAGATAAGTTCTAGAAGGACAACTCATCTTCTAGAAGGAATCTTATCCCCTACACATGAAAAGGGGGAATTACCCCATTATTTATTATTTATCTAATAATACAACCTAGGACTAAATTAATGCAAGACCTAATTTAAATTATGCTAGTGTAATAAATAATTAATTACACTAACAATATGAGAGAGTTATGTTTCTATCTGAGATGTATTTAATACCATTATTTTAATATTGAACATTGCTAGACACTGTTGATTGATCTTGACTATGTCTTAGGAAAGTATCTTGATACATTTCTAATTTCTCATCTTGTGAAAAATGAGTATTATGAATATTTCCTACTACGTTATAGGTATGATTTACATTGTTATAGCTTGGTGTCTTTCTAGAATTTTTAGTTTTCCCATGATCGAGCATTAGATCTTTATAGATTCCTATATCTTTGTTCCTAGGTTGTTGACCAACATTTACTTCCCCCTTCATACAATTTTAGGTTTTATGACCCATTTTCTGATGATATTGTAAGAAATCCTTGTCATTATACCATGAGGATTTTATTTCAGGTTCAGGATAATTGTGATAATCAGGAAGTTCAATGTGCTTTGATTGTATCAATTTCTCTAACACTATTTTGATGGGCTTCCCTAAGGGAGTGAATTATTGTCGAGGAACATTGCTAATTATTGGTGGTGAACCTCATGAATGATTTGGATTGTGGAAAATTTATTGTGTTTTTTTTATGTGTGCAAGTTGTAGGGTGCTTTGATAACAACCTTTTCATCCACCACACTGTCATTAGTAACATTCTTATTTTTGGCCCAAAAATGGGGTTTGTCATTGGAACTAGATGGTTGGTTATAGGTTTGCACGAATCCCTTGGAAATGAGAGCTCGTTCAATGTTAACCCTTTAGATATACGCCCTCAAATTTTTTATGTATTGCATTCTTAGTTGGAAGGCAAGGTTTGTGTTTAGATATCTTGCCACAATTTCAACTTTTTATTCCTTAGGTATGGACCATTTGCATTTTCTTGCTTTGTGTCTCCATCTTTGTAAGAAAGAAGCAAAGGCTTCCCCCTTAGTTTTTTAAGGGTGTATAGTTATTCCAAGGTGATTTCTACATCCATATTGTAGGAAAAGTGTGCTACAAATTGGTCTATTATTTCTTGGAATGTTTTGATCCATGAAGGTAGATGAGAGAACCATTCAATTTCTTGTCCCCCCAAATTTCATGGGAAAAGTCGCATGAGGTATAAAAATTTATAAGATACTTCCATGCAAGAAACGCATAGAATTCTCTTATGAGTTCCTCAGGATTTCCATGTCCTTTATATTTATCAAAATTTGGAATTTTAAAGTTTTGGGGAAATGGTACCATCACGATGTTTCTGTCAAATGGGTAGGGACACGAGTCTTGAACTGTGTATGATTTTTTTGTCTTCCCCATTTGAATATATTGAATCTTTTGATGTAACATTTGGATTTGTGAAGACAAGTTTTTAGGTGGAACGTTTGGTAATGGATTATACGTGTATAAATTTTGATCCTGATAGGGAGGAACATTCATGCCATATGAACTCATTGGATATTGATGATTTCCTTGAGGTATAGGACTCATTTGATATTGTGAAATTCCTTGAGGTATTTAAGACACATTTGATAATTTCCTTAATGTTGGGGAGATGCATTGTGAGACCCATATGGACCTTGAGGGACAATGTTTTGTTCTGAGGGATTTGGTTGTTGATAATTGATGTGTGATGATTGTTGAAAATTTTGTTGTGATGTCAAATTTTGTCGAACAAGTTGTTGTTGATGTTGTAGTTGTTGTTGTACTTGTAATTGTTGTAAGGTGGTCTATTGATGATGTTGGAGATTTTATTGATTGTCATGTTCATGTTATGTAATTTGATGTTGGGTTTGTTGTGTTGGATGTTGTTGATGTTGTGGTTGGGGTTGTTTATTTTATTGATGGTGGGATTTTGATTGTGATGTTGTTGTTGATGAGCACTGAAACCATTCAAATTAAAGTTTTGTTAAGGTGGATTCATCCCATAGTTTATCATTTTTTAATTTTGGGCATTGAATGTTGGTGGGATGTTGATATTTGGAAAGCCTAGATTTGTGTTGGTATCCCCTAGAATTTCAACATTTTACAAGGGATTACTATATTGATTTGAGAAATTTATTTCATCTATCCCTTGAGAAGTAACCTTGGACCGACCTAGTACATTTGAAGATGTTTTAGGTACTTGTTCAATAATGTGATGCACTAAGGAGTCATTCCCATGTGGAAAAATATTTGTTCCAACACGTTACATCCCATCCCTGAATTACTATTTACTATTCACTTTCACTTGAATGTAATGTGAATTTATTAGATTAAAATGATTGACAAGTTGAATGATTAGATGAAATATAAATTTGAGACTATGATTGAGTTATCAGTGTATATGTGATGCTTAGGTATGGTTCTTCTCATGTTTTTGCATCACAGATATTCTATTATGCTAGTGATCTTCATGGTTGACATATATGATCATTCTTCTATACTATGGCAATTACTATGCTTCATTATGACTGTGCTATGTTTTATGGTTTCTTTATTTTGATCTGACAATGTTTGGTTTTCACTGTGACAACAGTTTAAGAGATTTGGACAGTTGGTTTCTTGATGCTTGGTTATTCTATACAGGTTGTGTTGATTATATCTTGCTTTCACAATTTTTCTATCTTCTGTAGTGGCCATTTGTTAGTTTACTACCCCTTTGACATTTGGCATTGTTGTCAAAAAGGGGGAGAAGAGCATGTATTACATTCAGATTCACTTGGTGCAATATGATGTGTGGTCACATTTATGCAAAAGGCTGACACAAGTGTTTTTAGTGTTTTGGACACTCATGCAAAATAAACAAAATAATGATTAAAAAAGCACAATGATGTTTTTGTGTTATGCAAATGAAAAAAAAGACACCTATTTCATTTGACTCGACATGTGGAGAATCCTAACTGGAAGACAACATTTTTTTGAAAACCTTGTGGTGGCATTAAGGGGGAAAAAACTTGGTGGTTATGGGGAGCTAGAAGTGGTATTGTGGTTGGAAAATGCAGGGGAAAGGTTTTCAGACAGTTTGGTTTCAGCTTCAACAAGGTTACTTCAACTTCATTTTCTACTTTCACGTGGGCATTGTTTTCACAGTCGGGGGAAGGGAATATGCTATGGTTTTTCATCATTTAACATGCTAGGGAACGAGACAGTGATAAGGGTTTGAAGACTTCATGATGGTGGAGTGACAATGCTCATGGTGGAGGTATTGCGACTGCAAAACATTGGTTTTAGGAAAAAACCATGGTTTTAGTTTCTTCAAGATTGACAACTACCATATGTAATTTTTCGGTATTATCTTTCTTTAAATATTGGTTTTATTTTTGTTACATTCTTTGGAATCACAAAGGTTTTATTTATAAAGTTTTTTTTATCAATCTTGTTTCAAGTTTCAAGAACCCCTTGAGCAAAGTTATTGTTTATCATGTTGAAGTATGTCTCTAAGCTTGTGAAAAGGGTACTGTATAAGAGTTTTGGGTCAGTTTCTCGAAGGTCTTTTGACTGATGTTTGCACATTATTGTGACCTTGCTAACGCATTATTGTCTTATTTCCTTATTGTTCTCTCAAGGGTTAAGACACTCAACAGTTTCTTTATCTTCAAGGGTTTCTATTGTGTCGACCTCTCTGTCGAAGTTCTTCTTTCTTTGAAGCCTTTCTTCAGTCTTGACAAAGCACAACATAAAATTTTGGGACATTTATTTTATATGTAAACCCTAGCTTGGGTCTTGATCTGATTTTTGTGTAAAGGATTCAATGTAGAAAATACTAGAGTATTACTGATTATTGTGTTCAAAATGTTTCAAGTTTACACAACCTAGAGTTTATCTTTTTTGAAGTTTATTTTGTGACTTTGTGATAGTTGACTAGTATCTTGACCTTTCCATTATTGTTTCATTCAAAATTCTCAAAGGTTGGTTAAGTGTGGGTGTGGGAACACACTATTTGTTCTGTCGGGGTTTGGATTTCTTGAAAGTTGGTGTTTTGAACTAGCAAACATTGACATGTATCTCGCATTGGAAATCCTTGGCGACATATGTTATGAGCAGCTTTAATGTTTATAAAATGATCTCAGGAAATGTTGTTTTTTTCGTTGATTATCATGCTGATATCACATAGCCATGTTATATGAATTGCATTTACTGTTAATATCTTTCTATTAGTAATTGATAAGAAAATTTGTAATGAGCAATGAGTGAGCACTTTAAGTGCAGACTGTACTTGTTTATACATTTAGATTCTTATGTCTTTAGTTATAAATGAGACAAACAAGAAGTGTTATTCAATGAATAGAGGTGATACTTTGTATTGTTGTTTATAATATTATTCGAAATGAAATGTTGTTGTCAGTGGGGCAGTTACTACCATGAATTCCAGTAAGGCTTTTGTAACATGAAAAATCATGTGAGGCTATATTTTTCTAGTGAGGCGGTTGTGTTTGCCAGTAAGGCACAAAAAGTGGCCAGTGACGCTCTATAATTAGTAAGTTTTGACTATGCTAGTGAGGAATTTTACCGAGTGGTTTTTTATCCCTATGAGGTTTTTCCACTCATGAAAAATATTATGTTATGATAATTTTGTGGTCCATGTGATGATTATGTTTCTTACAATTTGGTCTTGTTGCTTTCTCTATCTACTTTACAACCTTTGAGTTTTCATTTTGTTTAAAGATCTGCTATTGGTTGTCTTATATCTTATTGGATAGAAGCTTAGTAGTGGGGTATTATACCTTCTATGTTACATATTGGAAAAATATTTCGGTCTTAGAAAGGGTAGCCATTAGAAGAATAAAGGAGGTTATTAATTTATTTCCTTTCCAGAAGCTTGGTGTTGGCATTCGGGTGAAAGAGTGCAAATTAGCATCACTGCCTAGGAATGTTCTCCATTTTAACTTGACAATACCTTGAAAGAAAAGATGTAATTTTTTTGTCTCAAATGATGGAAATAAGCTCACACTGAAATAAAAGTTCCATAATAGGATTTTATTGTTAACATTTATGAAAATAGGAGTGAAAGGATAGTTTTATGTAATCCTTAATATAGTCTATTATATATAGACTCATAGTGGAGAATATGATTCAAATGCTAGCAACTCAGATGAGTTATTATTTAGTGAGTCTTCACAACCTATGAAAGGATTCAATAGTGGAACTAAACACTAGATAAACGAGATTATGTTTGAGGAAGGAGTCGTTAGTTCAAGAATAATATTTATTATCTTTATATGTTGAATGTTTTGTTATATCTATATGGTAACAATTATGGAGAGCATGTTCCATATTTTAATTTTTTTGTATCTCCTTTCACCTATGTTTTTCAGATATTTACTGTTTGGTGAATAATGCATGGAAACTCCTTGTAAGAAGTTGTATATTATTACACGTGGTATCAAAGCACTAGGTTCCACACTTTGGGCCTATGAGCTCACTACGTAGCTATGACCTCCAACTTAGAATGGATAATGCTTGGATATCCTTAAGCCAATGGAAAGGTTAAAATATGATTGCCAAGAAGTTTGTACCTAGTAATGAGAAGAATTTGAAAACCAAGAAAGAGTGTGAGACTCTAATCAAACATTGAAAAGGAAACAATCCTACTGAGAAAATATGGTTTGGAGATGAGGAAACCATTAATGATGTTTCAAAACACAATAAACACGAAAAGAAACGAAAGGCGGTGGTAACCAAAGTCATAGTTCACAAGCCGAGTTAGAGTTTGGCTTAATGAATGTCTTGTCAATACTTTTAGTTGTGACCAAGGGCGTTTAGTCAAAGACAATGGGTCATTATTATCAATTAATTATGCTTAGAATGGGAGAGAAGATACTCCTATGGTTAATATGAAAGACTAGAACAAGTGGAAGATGCTAAGTCCCAAGAAGTTATAAAAATGTAACTTGGGTATTCTAAGTCAATAAAGTATAACTGATCAAGTCGTTTATCAACTTAGTACTTTTAAGAACTAGAACATGTGGCAGTTTCCAAGACCCCAATTGCTACGTGGATGTAACATGGGTGTAATAAATTTGGAAAGACTTAACAAATCTAGATGAATTATGATTTAACAAGGATCTGAACTATGCTCGAGATTGACAGGTGTCTAGGAGTATAACGTAAATAAAGACATTTCCTTATCTTGATGAAACTTGTATAAAGTATTATCCAATAATCAAATAGTAATTTTGAATTATCACAAGGTCGGATAAGTCTCCAAGTTGAGTATGGTGGGTGAACATATGACTTCTCTCCAAGTAAGTAGCGAATGTTCTCATTGAACACAAAACAAATATGGCCATAGTGAGTGCAGTTGTCTCTGCATGCACTTGTTGGTTCACCGTGACCCATATACTTAGCTAGTTAGATATGTACATAGTTGGAGGGTATCCATAGTTGTGTGATGGTATTAGTTAAGTAGGGCACAACATCAGAGCTCAAATGGAAAAACTAAGAGGGTTCTTGACTAATCCCTTTGTTGAAGGGTAGGGCCACTTCCAGTTAGGAAGGTGTGTGGGGGACTGCTTAATTCCAAGGTTGGAGGTAAAGTACCTAGGTGATTCCCTCCCTCTTGCAGATGAAATGCTGAATCTTGGTAGATAGAAAGAATCTAGATAAGGATCTCTGACCTAACTCTCTTTTAGTATTTGATTATAGTTTTCTAAATTGGAATCGTTGAATTGAAATGCTAAAAGTGTTAGATGTCTTGGTCAACTTTTTAGTGTAGTTCAATTTGAACCAACTGTGTAGTGTATTTAAGGTGAGAAAGTACCTCCTAGACCCTAACACATTTGACATGAATGGGAAGAAACCTTTGATTAAGAATTTCCATGAAGGGAAAGAACACTCCTTGTTGAGATGTTTGCTCTATAAATATTTTTTTTGGTTTTTGCACGTAACTATTTAATTCCTCAATAATTGGAACTTAGGAGAAATCCTACCCATTTATGGATAGATATGGTGGATGTCATAGCAAACCTTGAGTATGTACTCTTGCATTATAATATGGTTGTATCATGCTGTAATTTATGAGTTAGTATAGTTTCCATCATGCAGGGTTGAATGAAACTAATGGACTATGTTTTTGTTATGCTTGAGCATGCTCTCCTGAATGCACTTGGATGGGGTATCCCCAAGGTGTCGTGTAGCTGTCACTCCCTTTGATGTGGATAACGATAGTCATACAATTCATGTAATCATGTTTCCACAATTTGAAGCTTTATTTTGGTTATTGATGAACTCTCCATTGTTAATTAAGGATTGGTATTGATTTTTATTTTTTTTAATTTCTTCATGAATGGAGTATAATTTTGTGGCATTGGTCACACTTGACTTATTGTTTCAATACATGAACTGTATGATTTACTATTGGAATTGGTAATTCTCCTTCTTTGGGTTGTACTTTATTCTTGTGGTGGCTATTCCAAATGTTTGAAATTGTTGATCCTTGTAGACATAGAAAATGTATTGATTGACATTGCACATCTAATCACGACCACTAACACTGTTTCATATCCTAAATCATCCCTTGGTTTAACCATTTAATCGAATACCTTTATTTGATTAAATTCATCAATGTTCCTCTCTTAATTAAATAAATCATTTATCTAATTAATTCAACCTTTCTTGTTAATTAAATCAATCAGTCTGATCTAATTATCCCTATTTAATTAAATAATCAATTTTATTTGATTAAATCTTTAAAGTCCATCCATTAAATTAAATAAATTAAAACCTTATTTAGTTTAATCTAACTTCATCTCCTTGGTTAAATAAAACAAAACTTTAATTAATTAATCTTGAAATCATATTCTTCTCATATTTGATTTAAATCAATCCATAAATCTAAATCAATATGTCACATCATTTTAATCTCTCATTAAATTAATTAACCTTGATTAATTTAATCTCTTCTCATGTCCCATCCTCTAGCTTTTGCAACTTGCACAATAAAATAGATTTAATTCATTTATTAAATCTCTATTTTCTCTCAGAAGGCATAATAAAGGAACATTCCTCAAATTTGAATTAAAATCCAAGTGGACTTTTCCTTCCAACAAGGCATTAATCCACCTAAAAGTTCAATTTTCCTTGAGCCAAGTGGCATTCAATGCACCTTCTTTCCCTCTTACATGTCATTTCAACAATTTCAAATTTCAAATATATTCATTTATTGACACATTCTTCAAAACTTGCACATCCTCCATCCATTCACATGTTGACAAGTGGCACCTTGCCATTTGTTGATTATTAGTCCCACATTGCTCCATTTTGGACATCTCTTCAACTTGAAATTCTATAAATAAGAGGCTAATCTCCTCATTTAATCATCCACAACTTGATTAAACTTACTATACTCAAATTCAAGCAACTTTCATCAAATTCATCCAAGCATAGTTAGGCTTTTTGCAGGTTTTCAACATGGAGCTCCATTGAAGTCATCACCAAAAGCATGCATCTTTCATAAGTCATCTTCATCACATCATTGGAGTTGGGAAAGGGCTAATTTTCACATCAAATTACCACCAACTCCCTCAAGAGATTAAGGGTTTTCTTTGTTTTAGAATAGGATTTGATATCTTTGTTTTAAGTGTGTTGTGTTCTTCATGTTATTCCTTTTCTATTACATTCAAATGGATTTCTTGAGGAATCTCTATTCTAACTTGCATTTGATCTTATTAATGTGTTCATTTGTTGTGTTCTTGTAGGTATAGGACATTGGTTCACATTTTGGCTTAGGAGGGAAACCAAGATTAAATCACATTTTTGAGAAAATTATGTTATTTTTTCACATTTTTGTCTCTACAGAAACTCCATCACTGAAGCTCAGTCATATTTAGCACCTACTGAGCACTCAATGCTCATATTGTACCATTGCAAATTCTAAACTATGACGCCCATACCTCTTTCTGCCCAGACCAAATTTTCAAATAGCACCATCAATCTTTTCACTGAATCTTTTTCAAAATCCAAACCGCACTACTCTGACTACATTGACTGCTGGTGTTTTTAAACTCTGACGCTTTCGTGGGATCGGTAATCATAGAGGGAAGTAAAAGTGAAGATTTATTTTTAACATGCACTTTTATCAAAAACTGCTATTTGCATGTTTTTATGCTTCTTTGACTCCTCTATTTTTTAGAACCTTAACCCATTTTCTTGTATGCTGGATTGATCAAAGGTGAAGAGGAAAAGAAGCATGATCACCTCATTTTGTGATACCAAGTGTTTTTAAACACTCTAGTGTTTGTTCAACACTCTTAGAGGGTTCACTATTCCTCTTAAGAAAAAATTTTCTATCTTTTGTGCTTAGGACTTACTAATTTCATTTTGGGCTCTAAAACGAAATTTTAAAATTCTTGTTACAAAAGGAGCTTAAAATGAACTTTAGGACACAAACTCACTAGATTTTGTTTGGGGCTAATAATTGAACAAGGAAATTCTCACACTTCATTTGGTGCTATAAAAAGGAGTCATTATTGCTTTGTTGGATGAAAAAGAACATGTGCTACTTTTTTTTCGTGATCGCTTACTCAAACTAACACCATTGAAAAGATGTATGCGCTTCTCTCACGCCTCATGATGAGCTTGAGAATCAAAAGGATTTTTAGTGGTCTTAGGTTAGGATAAAGTAATTGCCTCCACATTTCAATTGGGTTATTAAAATTGAACAAAGCTTGCGAGTGTGAGTTAGGTATATCATGTGGGTTCTCCCTTTGTTTCTAAACAAAGGCCGATAGAACTACAGATGTGCTTGCTCGCTGTTGTTTACCTTTAGAGGGGCCTGCCTAAGAGACACATCTGAAAGGAGAAATCAAAGGGAGACTCCAACCGTTTTTCTATTCAGCCGTATATAAATGAATAAGACTAAACTGCCAAGTCCTCATGGTATGTAGGCCTTAGCCGTACAGTGTCTTTCAGAACGGGGTACTACCGTAAAAAGTATAAGTGCCCCTAGTAGGATTGATTAAAGCCTTTAGTGGCTTGTTGGACACTCACAAGGTGCCATGTCCCTGATGTCTCGTCATTAAGAACCTTGTTTGTAGTAGCCAACCAGTCCATCCAACAAATCTATCAAAGTGGTGCATTGGAACTTAGGATTCCAAGCAGTTACATGCCATGTCCGACCTTTGGTTAAAATATAGAGGTTAAGACTCATTCTTAACATACCTTTATATTTTTCTTTGGTTGCATGTAAAATCATCTCTTCTACTATGAAGGAATGAGGCAAGCCCACCAAGAAAAACGCACTAACTGGAGCTTTCAAGATGTTATATTTCTGTAAGTCAAACACTTGCTTGGTTTGAGAACATTTGGAAACAAACATTTAACATCATCATCAAAATTTCAAACACTTTAGAGGAAAAATACACTGACCAAATTCATGTGTTGTATTGCTACCCTTTGGATTTTATCCTTAGGAGGCTCTTGCAACACTTGATGCATATCCTCAATTTTCCTACTAAACTTACACCTATAGGTAAATCCCTCACTTCTCTCATTTCATCAAAGTTCCACATAACATACTTTGTGGAATGAGAAGAAGTTAAGACATTGGACATCTAGTTTGAAAACTAAAGAGTGTGTCTGTGGTAAAACAAAATCACTAAGCAAAGATAACAAAATTGGCTCTCACACATGTGTTAGTTCCTCATGATTTCCAAGAAAGTCAAAATCCCAAAGCAAAATTCCTTGAGAAAAAGTTTAAAATTTAGGAATCACACTTGGAAGGTCATCAAGAAATACATTAGGAAGTGCAATCAAAAGCAACATATCAAAATAAGAAAAAAATTCACAAGGTTCTATAGACTCATTCATTTGAACAATCCAGAAATGTATGCTCAATTTGAACCACTTCTTAGTTATATAGGTCTTTAGAAGTATTGTATGCTCTTCAATACTGAGGTCTAGTAAACAAGTGTCTTTTTAGGTACATTCTAGGATCAAAATCAAACATTTTCATTCATCCTTGAACATCAAACCAAAATCACCTCACCATCACCTTTCGAAAAATCTTGAAATTATCCTCCATGCTAGGCTTTTGGCAAAAAATCAAAATCATCAAAACCTTGAAACAAAATCTTTGAAATCTTTGAATCAAAAGCATCAAATCATCTTTGGCTAGGTATGTGTAGATGCATCCTTTTGCATATGCTTAGTCAAAACAATCAAACCATCTTATTTAGCTAGGTATATGTAGATGCATCCTTCTTCATATGCTTGGTTAAATTATCATCTTGTTTGAATAGGTGTGGGTAGATACATCCTTCTCCCTACACATTCAAATTATCATCCTTTGAGCAAATCTACCCCTTAGACAATCATCCAACATCTTAGGGTCTATTTGTTCATAAATCCAAAAACAAAGCAAACCCAAAATCAAATCAAAGTCAATTCAAAATTCAAAAACAACTCCAAAATGTCCTAAAAAGCCTAGCATCCCCTCAAGATTTCTCAAAATTTCAAACATCCACATCATCCCCATCATATCACCTTTGATCCTTAAAAAAAATCCTAATTTTTTTCTCTTTTTGTGCCTAAGATTAGATCAATCCAAAGAATTAGAGATTCATCTCTCATATTCTTGAAAATTGATCCCTATTTTATGGTGAAAACTAGATCTCAACACAAGAAGAACATGGAAGCCAACAAAGAAACGCCCTCTGCAAGTGACCTAAGCCAAACAAACTCTGAAATGAATTCTGTTGAATCAAGCAATCCTCTAACTAAATTTCCCTCATCATCACAAAAACCACAAGAGGAAGGCCAAGTGGAGGATCTTATCAATAATCCCTTTGGGATGTCACATGAGGAAATCACTGAAATGGTTCAAAATCTGGAGAATCATAAGATTATCAACATCATGATGAGACTCAACCCTTCACTATACATGCTCGAATTGGAAAAACAAGGGGCTAAACTCCCTTCTGATTTCGATGTGAGTATTATTGTGGAACCATCTTTTGGGATCACACCCCCAATCTCATCCACACTCCCCATCTCATCTTCACCCCCATCCCAAAGTATCACTAAAAACATCCCGCAAATCACATCATCCATTGCTCCAACTCAACCTAGTGTTAACAAGGGAAGCACATTTCTCAATGCCTTACAAACACACCCCCTTGTCAATAATCAAGACTTGGATGCAAATGCCATCTTGGGGAAAAACGTACCCCAAAATCCATCACATACATAAGTCCCTCTCATTTTCCATGATCCCAATGATCCATCATCATCATCATTTTGCGCAACACCCCAAACCTCTCTCCCCATAACCTCACAAGGAGAGGGTGACATGTTCAAACCAAGGGGCATTTTCGACACTACACCATTTCCTCAAGAGATCACATTCCTCACATTTTCACCACTTCCACCATTGCCATCATCATCCAAACCACTTCTTGGCTTAGGGCTTCCCCCTTTACCAAATATCAATAAAAATCAAACCAACATCCCAAACATCAATCAAAACATCATGCCAAACTCTCAAAACTTTTCATCAACATCACAACAATAGATGACAACTATCCCAATAATGCAAACCACCACCATCACATCATCAACCACCCCCATAACATCTCAAAACATGATCTCTCAAGGACCAGAAACATCAATCACACCATCCACCACTCA